>APFE031245248.1:48598-74538 GCA_000404065.3 Pinus taeda | reverse complement strand
ATTGTAGCCATTGGACTCCTAATACAACATCAACACCTCCCATTGGAATGGAAAGCATTGGGCTAGTCAATACATATTCTCCCATGGATAGCTTGATATTATGGCACTTTCAGAGCAATTTATTGTTCCTCCATTTGCAACCATCACTTGACACTCTGGTGCTGGATATAAGAAGCAATTCAATTCTTTTGCTACCTTACAATGAATAAAATTGTGAGTACTTCCTGAATCAATCAACACGATTACCTTTTTCTTCTTGATTTGTCCTTCTATCTTGATGGTTTGAGGAGTGGTAATTCCCGCCAATGCATTACAAGATATGGTCGGATTCATTTTTTCTTCATCTAGGCTTTGTTCCTGGAGTATATCCTCTTCTTTTGACATTTCTTGCTCATTTTCTTCTTCCTCTTCACAATCTATGTAGAATAATTTCTTCTCAGCACACTTATGACCTTTAGTGTATTTGCTATCACAATTGTAACAAAGCCCTTTTTCTCTTTTTTCTTCAAATTGTTGTGGTGTCAACCTTGTAGGTTGTGGAAGGCTAGGGGAAACAATACTTCCATCTTTATAGTTGTGAGTGGTAGGCTTCCTCGTTTCCATAATTTTGCTTTCCATTTTTCTTGCTAACCTGAATGCCTTCTCCAATGGATCAGGTTCCCAAAGGCGAACCTCATGTTGGATATTATCCTTTAAATTCCCTATGAACACATCAATCCTATGCTCCTCTGGAATATATTTTATCCTAATGTTCAATTTTTGGAAGTCCTCAATGTGCTCCATCATTGAACCCTTTTGTTTGAGATTTATCAATTGGCTAAAAAAGGTGTTGCTTTTCATATCCTCATAATGTGTTATCATTTCTTTCGTAAAAATTTCCCAAGTGACAATTTGTTTACGAGAGAAAATCCATCGATACCATACAAACTGATTTGGTTCCAAATATAAAGTCGCAATATGTACCTTTTGTGTGTTTTGCACATTATGGAGATCGAAAAATTGCTCCATCTATAGTATCCATGTTCCAAGATCCTTGCCATCAAACTTCCTCATATCGATTTTTGGAACATGGTGGGTCTTCAATCCAACATTAGAGCCTATGAAATCATGATTAACATTTCGTTTGTTCTCATCATGAGTTTCCTTTACTACCCTTTCACCATTAGTGACAATTTCTTGTAGCAACTTATTCAAATTTATCTTCAATTCTTCCATCTTATCGTCCATGCCATTCATCTTAGCATCCATGCCATTTATCTTAGCTTCTATGCCTTTCTTTAAACCATCTATCTTAGCTTCCATGCCATCCATCTTAACTTGCATTCCATTCATATTAGCTTCCACGCCATTCATCTTGGCTTCATTTACCCTTAGTGAGAGTGAAATTTGTTGTACTTGGTCTTGTAATTTTGATATATCATGTTGCATTTCTTCCTCTTCTTCATGAGTCATGCTGAGATTTCAGGTTTCTTACCAGGTGTTTCCATTTTATTTGGTCGGGGCATTAATTAATGCTAATAATTCTTCACTATTCCCTTTGAATTCCTTCAAACTAATTTTTCAAACCAATCTTATGCAAAATTCAAAAAACTACACACCTTTTTTTTTCACTTTGTAAGAGCTTGATATTGAATCTGTTGTATCTTTGTAACTGTGGATCTCAAATATCTGAAATCTTGTTCTACGGTAGTCCTTTGATTCCTCTTTCTAACCTTCAAGTCTGATCAAGATTGGATTCTCCAAGGAAGAGTTATGCCAAATCTACCATGGTGACCTGATTATAGAATAGTTCAGTAGAGAGAACTTGTACGATGTTCCACGTGTCATAGTTTCGACCTTAGTACCTGAAACTGATACAAAAAAACTATAGGCCATCCTCTTTTTCAAACTTCTTACGAAACTTCAATATGATTCTCAAAACAAAAGATATGACGATTTTCCCTGGGTCACCTATTTGGAATGTAATTCGGGAGTCTACAAAAACACCAACTTCCTCAAATCATATCTCCACAAATATAGCGAGAAAAGCTCTGAAATTTGGACCCAAAGTTCGGAACGATTTCAGCCCAAATGGGTTTTTTTTAAAGCTTCTGAGACGTCGGAGAAAAAAATTTATAGCGAAAATTCCACAATGACTTGTTTGGAGCAGCAAAACCCTAGAATCCAAAACTCTGATACATAAAATAATAAAACTATTTTTTCAACTTATCTCCCTAAGGTTTTAGTCAAATTTCGAGCAGGAGTACTCATTGGATAAAATTTTTTATTCCTCATTCAAGGAGTACCATGTTGCATACTTTCGATGGACCCTGCTACACGAAAAATAAGAAATACATGATTGCAATCACACTTTTCATGTATTTCTCATTTGTTGTGTAGGAGGGTCCATCGAAAATATACAACATGGGTACTCCTTGGATGAGGAATCAAATTATGCATCCAAAGAGTGTTTGCACTCGAAATTTGAGTAAACCAATAGGGAGATAAGTTGAAAATACGAGCTGAAAAAATAGTTTTTTCCTTTTTTCCCTCTAAAATTTGATGATGTAATCAAATCTTATTTTATTATTTCCACTATTATTTTATAATTTTTGTAGGAGGCCCATTTTAGACCTCAAAACTCCCCTAATGTGAATCTACTTTTCATCATTTTGATCCAGAACCTCTTAACAAAAAACTATTAAAACAACGGAAAACTCCACAAGAATCACCTATGGATTTTTGGGAGCGCTTCCATGTATTGTAGTTTGAAGCTCCAAAAAACCAGATGAAGTTTCAATATCTTTGGGACATATTTGAATATTGTCTTAAAAAATCAGTCAATCCCAAGATGAAGTTGAATTTCAAACCTCGCTTAGCATACTTCAGTGATGGATTTGCGTAATCACAGATGGACAAGGGCGTTGTCACAGGTGATTGTCCACCTTCCCCTCATCAAACAACTTGACCACTGTAGAGTGATGTGGGATAACATGCACACACATTTGTTCAACTATCATATCATCCCAGCATCACTTCTCTCAATTTTAGCACAGATTTGGTTGTGAATCCCATGGGTTGTCACGTGCCTTTGTTACCTTAGCTTTTGTCTTCATGTTCTGTTGATCCTACGGATTGCATTGCCTTGTGTTCTTTCATTCCGGAATCTACACCTATTGTGAATGAGGATCAAGTCATCAACGGAGTTGGTGTTGCACAACCAACTTGTGTTGTCATTCATGATAAGTATGACTGGGAACTTGAACATCAACTCGCGGCGAAGGATAATCTCCTTTTGTCCGTGCCTCCTCTGCTTTTCCCTGACACCTTTGGTGATTCTGCCATCTCTGAATTCCCTTGTGTAAATCCACCAATGGATGCACACATTTTTTATTATTCACAGAATACACCAGATGTTAGTCCATCATTCAACAGTGGAGAGGATAAAAGCTTCATTGAAAATCCACTTGAGTTTTCATCTGCTTTTTCCGGAAATGCAGAGGGTGAACATTCTTGCTTCTCATCTACCCCTCTGTTTGATTTATCTGATCATGAGGATGCCGAAGAAATCATTGATTTTGCTGATCGTAGTTGTTGTGATCCATTTACTCCTGTATGCGATCACGATGTTGATTATATTGCTATTGATCTTTCAAATCCACCTGTTTATGATGATTTATCAGTTGACAAAGTCGAAACCCTATACACAGTTGAGGCACTTCAGCCCGAGTTGATGGTTATGTCAGGGCCTTATTGTCCTGAGGTTGGTTTCACTCCAGTCAGGAAATTGTTGAAACACCCAAGGCTTCTCATCACTCATCTATATGCATTGAAGATCAATCCCACACACAGATTTTGCTTCCTCTACTTGAACTACATGATCCCATCACTAATGCATTGGAGGAATCTTACATAGCAAGCACACGTGCGTGACAAAATTTGTCTTTTTTTCTCTCCTTTTCTTGCATGTCACAGTCAAGAGAATGTGTATGCTTAACATCTGCACACAGTGTCGCACAACACCATGGTAAGTCCACGGATTGCATGTCATGCGCTTACACTCATCTATGTTCTATGGACACATTTAAAATCAAAGTGTGTTTGTCTTCGTTGTTATATCTTTCATGTTTGCTGGTTTGTGCAACTGTTCTATTCACGAACCATGCCTTCTCCAACATGGGTCTACCAATGCACTGGTGGCTGCATTGGAAATA
Organism: Pinus taeda; assembly: GCA_000404065.3. Classification (NCBI taxonomy): domain Eukaryota; kingdom Viridiplantae; phylum Streptophyta; class Pinopsida; order Pinales; family Pinaceae; genus Pinus; species Pinus taeda. The sequence goes on along the minus strand of APFE031245248.1, from coordinate 70,345 downwards.
TCAGTTCACATGATCAAGCCCATGCACTATTAGCTTAGGGGTAGGAGTAGTGTTTGCTCTTGTCTTGTTTTCTTTCATGCATGTTTTCTTCTTGTTTTGTTTGTTTGTTTGTTTGTTTTCTTGTTTTCTTACTCGCTTTTCTTTCGCATTTTTCTTTTTCTCTTCGCTCTTTTAGTTGTTTGTTTGCTTGTTTACGCTTGTAGGTTATTTTTGCATGAAACCGTGTGCAACTCTTGAAACAAGCGAGGGTAAAGTGCAAGAGGACTTGTGCAGTTATAAATACTTGGTTATCTTTTGTCCTGTCTCTATATGTAGAACTTGTTATCTTCAGTCCATGATATGCCAATGGAAAATACATGATGTTTGAAGTGAACGTTGATGAAAACAGAACGCCTATGCGCTAACTAGTATCACCTACTCCAGTTGGATTTTTTGCGTTAACCCTTGTCAGCTCAGTCAAGTAGAGTAAGGTGAGGGGGAAAACCTTAACAAGTATGTCAGAGGTATATACAAAATATGTCTATGAAGGAATAACCTCTTCTGCTCTCAATAAGTCGGGATCCCTCTTCTGCCTATGAAATGAATAAGTAATATGCATAGTTTTGAGAAATGAAAAAAATGAAATGTGAAAAATTTTGAAAAAAATGAAAAATGAATAAGGCAAAAGAAGAGAAAGGCTTCCTACGCAGAGAGGTGACACAAGTAACTCCATCGGGGTACTGACTAGGCTCGCTGGAAGCGGAGCATTGCTTGTGTTCGTGCACGACTCCGTCAGGGTACTGTCCACGATTGTTGAAAGCGGAGCAACACCAGAGATGAAGCTTAAACTCTTACTATCGTATTGCTTGTGTACTAATATACCTCTCATCCGAATCAAAAAACTGTGTTGATTTGGCTTGGACGTGTGCTGACTGGCCAAGAACATCGTAGGTGCTACATTTTTCAATCAAGCTAGTGTGGGATTCAAGATGATCAGAGAACCGAACAATACTTTCGGAGGTGTTAGACTTGATTTTTGCGAAACAAGGTTCATTCAAGGAGCTGGATTTCTATGAGTGTGTCGCCAAGTGTTGTAGCAGCTACAACCACTCTCCAAAGTTTTGCCTTATCTTCGTTTTATAGCCTCCATACCAACTATCCTTAGAAGCATGTCTTGCACTGTCAAGTACATAGGCTTCAGCTGAGTTTCAGTGGCTTGATAGTCTGTGCATGTCAACTTGCTAGTCTCCCATCATAAGCTACCATTCCGGACTTAGGTAATTTTCTGGCTGAAAGGTTCACTCAAAAAATTGCACAATTCAAGAGGGGAACCAACCTTCCATCTAGAAATTGTGCAATCATGCTGGGTTGCCTGTTGGGATCCAGAATTGTGCAATCCACACAGGCAACCCTCCCTTATAAAATTGTGCAATCCAGCCTGACACTAGGCTTCAGCCCAGAAATTGTGCAATTCTGGAAGGCAGTGGCCTGCTGACCCTAGAAATTATGCAATGCCTGAGGGGCAGCCAGCCCTGCTCAGCCTAGAAACTGCAAAAATCCGTCTCCCAGGCTTGCAAACTGTTGCATGTGCCTTCAGGTTGACCGATTCCTTCTGGGACTGAGCAATCCTAATTTGCATGCATGGGATGCTTTTTCCCGAAATAGAAAAAACAACATGCAAAAGACATCCCTAAATTTTAGGGATCTATTTTTTGCAGCTGGAGGTTACATGCATAGATTGTTTTAGAAACTTCCCTCCAAGTGTCTCTTTTTCCTAGATTTATGTCATGCACATCATAAGACTCAAACTTATTTATGTGACCCTACAGATCTCATTCCTCACATCGATCTTGAAGCTCTGACATCCCACAGCACATCTAGGAGTCTTCGGCACATTCAGCTCAACGTTTTCTGGGTAAGTCTGCTTTTCATGTCATTTGTTGTTTTTATGTCGCTTTTTGTATTTTTCTTTGTATGAATGTTGTTTTCTTGGTTTTGTTGAACACCCGTTGCCGTTTTAATGTATATTAGCTTGTAGAAGCACCATTTCAAATTATTTTTTTTGCATCTCATTGTTGTCGCATGCATGACATTGTTTTTCACTGACGGTCGTCGTTGCAATGACTTGTTTCACACACATGCATGTGTTCTCATTTTCTAAATCCTGCATTTATTGTTTGCATGCATGATCATTCTTACATTCAGTCTTGCCATGCATCCAAACCTCTTCATGTTTTCGGTCGCCCGTTGGTGGGTCTGGGCTGCCTGGGCCCGAACCTTGTCTTACCTAGACAAAAATGTGCATTTTTGGAAGGGAAGGTTTTTCCTTCCCTCCAGAAACTATGCAATCCTAACCAACACTTACCTCCAGGCTTACATTGCGCAATTCTAGGAGGCAATGCCCTACTAACCCATAAAATTTCACAATGCAGTCTCTAGGCATGCATGTCCTTGTTGACTAAAACTGTGCATTACATAGTTTCAACTCTCAACAAGCATAATATATTGTGCCTTGTGTAGTTTTGACAATGAGTCTGCCAACCTCCCGGTGAAAATTGCGCAATCTTTACTACTAGTCACCCAAGTACGTTGCATGTTAGTCATTAGATTTGTTTTGGCTTTCAAATAATAGATTGCTTGACATGAGTGTCGCTATGTCTCCAAGTAACGCAACAAAAACTGCACCTACCCACATTATGCAAATAAAATTTCATGTCACACTATGTCCTGGGAATTTTATAATTCCATACTTAGTGAAACCTTCAGAATTCAAGGTCCTTCAATAAACTCTATGTGGAAACCTTTGTTTTAACTTTGAAATTTTGGACCTTTATAAAACTTTGAGTGGAACGTTATAAATCCTTCATAATCTTTGGTTAACTCTTATTACCCATGCATATTAACCATACCATGGATTTTAGACTTTGGTTAAAACTCAACTTAAACCATAATACATTAATCCTGCTTATTTCTATTATAATTCCCATATAATATAAATATTTCATAAACCATAGTTAAACCTTACCTTTCCTCCATGCCACAAACCTTTGCACATATATCGATGCTCTCTTTAGCACATTAAATCTTCATCATCGATCTCATTCCTCAATCTGACAGTTATTGCACAATAACTTGCACCAACTAGCTTGGCCAATCTCCACCGTTTATTTCTCCTACCTTTATCCAACAGTGATCAAGCCATATCACGTGATTACATGCATGACTGATATTAGATCGAGAGCGCACAAGAAAAATGGTTTTCTCATGCTACGTGTCAACCCCTCAGGTTAATCGCGTGAAATCATAGAATACCATTTACAGCTTTTAGGGCGCGCGAGATACCACTGACCACTTGCGAAGACCGCTCCATCCATATGCTAACACGTGGTTTTAATCTCTTCCATTCATCTTTCGTCAATATCATCCATCGATCTGGTCGATCTGACAGTTCCCGTTCTTTTTTGTTTAATTCTTTCTATGTCATTGATCTTCCATGCAACTTGACTATTCAATGACTTTGCTCCAGGCTCGATCAATCCATACATTGCATCGAAGACTTCAACCATAGAACTAGGTTGAAGCAAGGATTTCTTATTCCTTTCACTGATTTCGATCTTTGATTGTTCTTCCACTTGACTCCTTCCTAAGCTTTGTTCTGCGTATTATTTAAACACTATCACATCTAAACTTCAACTTTGATCCTTCAATCGAATTCAAATGATCATACTGATGAACCCCAAAATTGGTAACAAATTGGGCTCATTTGGCCTAATTTTCCTTGTTCATTCCTTGTTCAAATCCATCATTTTCTATAGTTTATGCATTATTTTTAGTATGTTTATGTCTTTTGTATGAATATTGGAAGTCACTTGTCCTAGGTGGTTAACGCGTGTCTATTTCAGGTTTTTTGACATCTATTGGAGCAAAGTCAAAGCAATCATGAGCTATAAGGCAGCCAAGCCTGAGGTGAGGACTTGAAAGGGGCGGTGCCTATGGCATTCAGTGACCCTTCCTCGGGATCTTCACCTTCAACTCCGAGCTCCAAAGACCACCAAACCGAATCTAGAAGGCAGCCAAGCAGCATTAGAAAGGGATTGTTTAACTCACAGTTTGACAGCCGAGTTCCACAAATTGAGGTGGCCAGCTAGGTCCCTCGTGATCTATAAATGTTGAGGCCTCAGCCTTTGTAAAAAGACTTTTGAAACTATTGTGTACTTGTACCTCAGTGCTGCAGCTCTATTTTGTTCCTTTGTAGCCATTTTTGGCATGACTGTTATGATTCTTTTTGGATAATGAGAAGCAGTTTGGTTTCCTATCAAATCTGAGTTTTTCATAGGAGCCAAATCTCTCAGGGTTGGGCCCAACCTGAGAGCCTAGGACCTCCTTTTTGTATTGTTACTTTTCCTTTACGTATCACTGTTTTCCTTTATGCATTTGAATATATTTCTATTGAGTAGATTTTGTTATGGTTGTTGGAATAGATCACTGTTTATGAATGATTTTGGTTTAGGTGTTTTGGTAGGATAACAACAACAAAACCTCCAAGAAAAGGGACAACCACACTCCTGGGTTTCGCCTCATCCTTATTGGATTTGGGGTTGGAATTGAGGAAACAGTGTTGCCTCACAAAAACACTAGTTTTCTTGTTTGTGCAATCTTTTAGTGTGCTTGTTTTATTAGCAGAGATTAGTCATGGGTTTGGACATGTGAAATGTTTCTTTACATAGATGGTGTACAAATTTCTCTTCCCAAATAAAGTTACTACTCATTTATGTTGTTGATGGTTAGGCTAGACTAGTTTAGGATTTGATCATTTGCAGGTCTTTGTTGATTTGATCAAGGTACACCGTGCAGGGAATCTTCATTTATTCATTCATCTACCCAAAGTATCATCTGAGCCACCTTTCATGTCTCTTAGCTAAGTTTCTCGTTCCCTATCTACCCTTTTTGTCCACAAATCCTTACCTCCCTACCTATCATTGCCTTAGCCTTCTTCAAGCCAAGTCAGCCTTCTACATCTCTTCACCAATCCACCCACCAGTCTTTAGGACATTTTTAGACCCCTATCCTACCTCCAGATCCATCCATGCACCTCCCCTCACTCATCCATCCCCTAAAAACCGATTTCCAAACATCCTGTAGAAATTCTGAAACTTCCTGTAGAAATTCTGGAACATCCTGTAGAACCCCTGCAGACTTCCTGTAGAAGCTCACAAGTGAGTTTTCCTGATAGCCAAACCTTGTGAAACTCTGGGGAAGAGTGTTCGGGACTCCTTAGACCCTCTCCGAACCTCTCCAACCATTTCCAAGCATTCCTCTTCCTTGATCCACTCCTACACAGTGAAGCACAGTTCAAGCATATGCATGTGAAAATCGACACTTAACCAAAAAAATACAAAAAGATACTTTCTAGGACAAAAGTAGTCTAAGACATATGCATTTTCCCTTTTTGAAGTCAATGGCATCTCATTCAGTAGTTTTCATTCTCATTTTTGCATCAGTAGAACTAGCTGGTAGAATTAGGGTTTGCTAGGGTTTGCATTTCTTTTTGGCTTTCAGTCTCTTTTCGCAAGTAGATTAGCTTCCTTTGAGTTAGCTTTCATCCATCACTTAAAAGCTTCTTCTGAGAACTAATAGAATTTGGCTAAAGCCCCTAGCGGACTTGTGTCGGCTGACCAAGTGACAGCTGCGACAAGAGCTAGTACTTGTGCATACAGCACCGTCGCTTCCAAGTTTTTTACGAACAACCGGGTTGATAAAGTAAAGAAGGGAGTCCCAGGAGTTGCAGCATTATTGCTGCAATACTGGAGCCCACCACATACCACTATCCTTCATTCTCCACCTTTGTGTTCTACTTTAATTCCACCTGCATACATATACTATGCAGAAATTACTCTAATTCACACACAATTTATAATTCCATTAATCAATACACACCACCCAACTCAGGAATCAAATTCTCTGTCTTTATAAACAATTATTTACATAATGAATCTCTCTCTGTGGCCTAATTTTCTAATCAGTGGCCTTTTTCCTTTCCTGCTCATAGGCTTACAGTCAAACCCTATCTAATCTCTGAACTCTAAATCTCACTCTCTCACTAACTCTCTAACTCTCTAACTAACTAACTCTCTCTATGCCTTTTAGGCTTAAATTTATACAAAAGGTTCTATAACCCATTTTGGTTCAGATCCTTAATCTTTTGAACAAAATCTTGAATATCCTCTAAGTCCACTTTTGACTCAGCTAATCCCTAAGGATCCTCTCTAGTTCCACAAACCATGAAACCAATTCCTAATCTAAGATTTACAATTGATTTTCAAACCTCTTAATCACTATGGAATCTTAACTAGCCTAAATCTCTCATGTTCTCCAACATTCGAGAACATTTACAATATTCCTCACAATATCTAATTAAATCCTATTCTTAATATCTCTCATAAAATTACTTTAAAACCTTAATAATTACATTAATTTAATACTTAGGAAACCAACTTCCTCGAAAACACAAGACCCCCTATGTCTACTAATTTACAATGATATTTCTGAGCTAGATGCTCCTGCATCACCAGGTATAACAAGTGTTTGTCTGTCTCTACGCAGTACAGGTACAATGGACTCCAAAAGAGCAGGGTCAAAGGACACCGTTGGAAGTGAAACTGGAGATGCAGTTGAACAGGTTTCTATGGGCCTGCCGGTTTACGAAGACACAAGGCTAGTCATACATAGAGACATCAAGATGAAATGGTAGGACATCAACCATACATTCTCAAACACATTTGAGGAATATCTAGAAGACCTCAGGGTATATGTCAAAATCCACAAGCCTAGCTTGTACCGGATTGCATGCGAGTATCTCGCGTTTCCATGCGCGGACATGATAGATAGGATTGTCTCGCACACTTATCCTAAGACGATGATGTTGAGAAGTGTTAGCGGGACAAATATTGCTACCTTCAAGGTGAATGACTATTAGGAGATGTATCACTTACCACAGTTGGTGATCGCAATGGAGAAACCCTTCAGTACACGCAGCAACACAAACTCCAGAGATATCTTGAAGAGTTGGGTGAAAGAGCCAGCTAAGTTCAGGACAACACCCAGTCTGCTTTACAAGACGAACATACTATGGAAGGCATATCAATACTCGGTCATCTTTTCATGTTGCTTATATGACCAAGAGAGCATAGAGACCTTCCCGCAGATCTGGGTGAGTGTGTTAGAACAAATAGACAGCAAAGGAAAGCCATGCAACTGGTTTGACATGTTGGTTCTTAGGTTGAAGGAATAGGTGATAGGAGCCCGACATCCACCCAAAGGTCAACAAGCAGAGATATACATGTCCAATTATATTCTGGATGCAATATGTGCTCATTATCAGTTCACAAGTTTGAAGTGGGCATGGACACCTTTGGAAACCTCTATGCACACTTATTGCAAATTGTTCTCCGAATGCAGCATCCACAGAGCCATCACACAATTGTCATATCACTTTGTCACCCCGATGTACAAAATGATATTTGGGTAGGATCCACCTTGCATGACGTAGACGACGATGGAGGCATTGATCGACATAGAATATTGGTATGCCTCACCCCTTGGCACCTTCATACAGATGTACAACGTGGAGAATCCTCTGCATGTTTTACCGAATTTTTCCATGGACAAGCTCGTCATGCAAGAAGTGTCGTATCACATCTTGATAGGGTTGTCAGCTAAACTGCACAGGAAGAAGAAGGCACCTTGGCCCACTCTTCCTTTATGGATCAAGTTATATGAGATACAGAATCTCAAACATGTTGATGCTGAGATGGAGGAGCTCAAAAGGTTCACTTTCGGCACCTGAAGTTTCAATCTGTATGACCCGCATTCCTTTGTAAAGGACCACTATGCAAGAGTGCAATTTCCTTGGATCCACAGGGTGTGTCATTGGCCTGAGGAAGACCCATGGAGATATTTCCACAGGTTCTCCAGGCTCAATGAACCAGTCAACATAGTTGTGGAATGGTTAGCGAAGCAACATCTCAGAGAGCACCATCATTAGCAACAATAAAGGGTAACAGAACTATGCATGACAAAGGCAAAAGAAAGGTTGATGACAGTGCAGAGGCATAACAAAGCCGCAAGTTCATAGTAGATCCACTCATGATGAAAGTAGCTTTGGAGATTGAGGCTAAGAGGTGACAACATGACCAAAGGACCACACAAATGCAAAGAGATAAATGGAGGATGGAGGAAACATAAAAGGAGTTGCAAGAGTTGAAGCAACAACTCTAGGAAGAACAGGAGCTACGCAGAAGAGATAAGGAACTGCAGCAGGGACATACACAATAGGAGGTGCAACATCGCAAATTGATGAAATTGCACCTATACAGGTTGTAGACTCATCCAAGCAGCTGACACAAAGAGGATAGGGTGAGAATTCATAGCAGCAGGACTTAGCTCAAGAAATTGAATAGGTGCTATAGTATATGGATACAGATGCGATTCAGCTAGAGTCCAAACATGATATTGACCTCATGCCTTATAACCGAGAGGTCACTCCACCAGCTTCACCAAATCCATAAGTAGAGAAATTCCCAAGCGATAAAGGAGACATAGAGATCCTTGAAGACAATCTGGAAGCAGAGATGCCTACACAGAGTGCCTACTCCAGATGTCCACACATCTCCTACGCAGTTTTAATAACGAGTGATCGTATCTGATGTGCGCAAAAATACAACAAAATTGGCTGATGCTACCAGAGCATACGCTGAGGTCACTAGCTCGAGTGTTCGATTCTTTATAGCCAAGAACGAGCACATGGCTAGGGAGTTACAGGCGGCCAAGCAGGGAGGAGAATAGGTTACATCATCGGCTAGAGATGAGTTGCAGAGAGCAATACTTGATGAAGTATCATCCCTCGAAAAAGTCATGCAAATGTTGTGTTCTAGGTTCGACACCATGCATAAGGCAGTTGTCCATCTCAACAATTGGAAACAACATTGTGCTAGGAGAGCACGCACCTTGTGAAATCTACACACAGTTGTTGACTGCATGCAGACATAGATAATGAGATACAAAGGAGCCCCATTTCATTTTCCAAAGATGATGAAGCCGAATGCAGTAGAGTTGAAGGCACACATCTGGAGTCAGATTCAGAACTATGAGGAACTCTCACAGCTCATCACCAGTTTGTAGGATTCACATGCATGGGCATTCAGAAGCATGGATGTCATTGTTCACACACACACAGTCCCATCTATTGGCATACTCATTGAGGTGAATTCAAAGAGCCAAGTGTGAATGGAGTTGGACATGTACTTTGACAAGTTGATGTGTGTAGTCACCAGCGCAGACTTAAAGATTAGCGTAGACACTATGCATCAATATGTTGCTGGTCTGGATGCACTCAAGACTATGATGCACATATTATGAGAGGAGTTGGATAGAGGTTCCCAATCATTGCACTCGGATGCAACAAAGGCAAGAGTTTGCTTTCAGTAGGATGTCACCAATGAACACACAGACACCATCACGGACTATCAAGTTTGGCATTAGTTTACCACCGTCAACCATCACGAGGATGTCGAAGAGTTGGTCATCCCACAATTGTCCGAGTCTTAGTAGTGTCTTTCATGGCTTTCTCAAGCCTATTTTGTCTCACATGGGTACATGTGAAAATTGTAATGTAACATCTTGTAGAAGTGAAATACCAAGTGTCGATGGTCGAATGTAACAGCCATGTAGTAGCTGAAGAGTCACAGAGGGGAATGTCAAGGGTCACCCCACCCTTTTCTATTCATAGAACCTCATAATTCGTTGTATAGAGTTTTGGGAGCCAAGCTTCCTATTGGTGTATCTTAGAGAAAGCTTGGAGTGTACTGTAATGTTCCTTAGCTTCTCCACAGTGCAGAGCTAGTACATCTCTTTGGAGGAACAGGTGACAGTGACTGTAATGTTCTATTGTTGGAACTAGTGGTTGGTCATGGTTGCATGTATGAATGGAAGTTTCACTTTCTTAATATAACAGAGCCAACACATTTCATGCGTATGTTGTTATTGTATTTCAGCTGTCTTGGTTACTCTAATCATATATGTAGTTGTTTTCCTACGCATGTATGTATGGACTCTTTCTATATATGTATGTATGAATATTATTGGATGTGTTGTTGGTTTAACCATCACTTTGGATTGTTGGTTCACCTACCTTCCAGCTTGTGATGTGTCTTTGTTCGTGTGTTCCCTTCCAAGCTGCATATTTCCACAAGTTTCCAAGAGGCACACTCATTCCACTTTCCGTGTGTTAGAACTCTTCATGTACCTTCCTTGGCTTGTTGCGTCAGTCACACCCTTGCTACCAGCAAGAAAATTATTCTTACCTCTACACGCAACTGTGGTCAAGGCAATACCGTATGACCCACTACTGGGACTCCTACACCAAACAATCTATGGTCTAGTTGGGACTTCTTACTGGAGAGATCCCCTGACATGTTGGCGGGTCCAACACTATCAACACTTAGTAAATAGAATTTCTCCATGTAATTCATCTAACAATTCATCAATGACAAGAATAGGAAATTTATATTTGATTGTCATTTTTTTGGGTTGTATGGATTCTGGACACATACACCATAAACAACCCTTAGAGAGATATCATTTTGGCTAAGTTGAATGATGCATGCCTCTAAAATTTCTTAAAACCATACACCCAATCTCACTCTTTTGTACATGTGGATATTTGTAAGGTCTAATTTTAGGTGGTACACTTCTTGGTTGCAATTGAATAGCATGGTCATGTTCTCAGATAGGTGGGAGACCCTTAGGAATTTCTCCAAATACCTTAGCATGATTTTTGATAACTTTTAAAAGATATGTTGGCACAGAGGATAGAGATGTTTGGACAACTAATGAACACAATTGTGAAAATACACCTTGGTGTCCTTTATTAATAATTTTGTCATGTTATTAGAACTTATCACTTTACTAGGTTTCTGTTGGATACCTCTAAGATCAATTGTTGTTCCTTCTAAGAAAAATATTGTGAAAAGATCTTGGAAATTAAGGATCATTGCTCCCAATGATTGTAACCAATGGACCCCTAATATAAAATCAACTCCACCCATTTGGTTTTCAATCATGGGACTAGTTACCAATAAATACTCCCCATATTCAACTTAATCTTATTTCATTTCCATGAAAAAATTATGATACCTCCATCTACAATCATCACTTGAAATTTTGGTATTGGATATACAAAGTGATTAAGAATTTTAGCCAATTTATAATTGAGGAAGTTATGGGTACTATTTGAATCAATCAATATTGCTACCCTTTTCATTTTGATATATCCTTCTATCTTGAGGGTTTTTCGAGTACTGATGTAGGCCAATGCATGACAAGAGATTGTTGGAGTAGTTTCTTCGAGCTCTATATCTTGTGAAGTTTCCACTTCTTGATCTTATTCATCTTCACAAACTATGAAGAATAACTTATTTTCACTATATTTATTCCCTTTACTATACTTGTTGTCATAGTTGAAACATAATCCCTTTGCTCTTCTTTTAGCCATTTGATGAATATTTAACCTTGTCGGTTTAGGAAAGGGAGCATGATTTTCTCTATAGTTAGTAGTGACCAATTTTCTAGTGGCCATATTTTTACTTTCAACTTTCCTTGCTAGACTGAAAGCATGCTTTAGAGATTTAGGTTCAAAGGGATGCACCTCATGTTCAATGTTTATCTTTGAAGTACCTATAAATAGGTCTAACAATTTATCCTATAAAACATTGTTTACTTTGAGACTCAACTTTTGGAATTATTGAATTTTCTATGTAACAAGACCTTTTGTCGAATAGTTACCAATTGACTAAAGAATGTGTTTCTCTTAATACCCTCATAGTGTACTATCAATTCCTTTGTAAAAATGGACCAAGATCTAACATGATCTTTTTTTCTTTTACAAAGCCATTGATACCATACATGTTGGTCTTGTTCTAAAAATATGGATGCAATATTTACCTCTTGTAAGCATGCCACTTGGTGTAGATCAAAGTATTGCTCCATCTGAAATATCCATGTTACAAGAATGATTACCATCAAATTTCCTCATATCAATCTTCAGAATGTAGTAATTCTTTGGTGCTAATTTGAAGCCTTGATGATGTGGATCTTGGATTGGAATTTAATTATTATGGTTTTGTGGTTCAGAATATGTGCTCTCCAATTGTTTTAGTATACTCCCCATATGAGTTTGATTTTCAACAACATGCTTCTCCTTATGTTCACGATTTCCTTGCATCTCCGCATCTCGTTTAGGAATCCTCTCCAAGAGAATATTTTCCATGGAAATCATATATTTTTGTATCTCTTCCTTATTTTCATTCATCTCCATTTCTATTCCTTCTATCTTCTTTTATATTCCTTCCTTATTTTCATTCATCTTCCTTTCCATTTCGCATTTAATCTTTTCTTGAGAACCTAAGAAATCCACCTTTTTCAACGTACTACCATCTATTCCATTAACTTTCTTCTTTAATTGAGATAACCTAAATTATAAGTCTTCACTTTATTATGAGTCAAGGGTAAGTCTTCAATAGATTTAAATGGTGTAGTAGCTTTTTGTGGAGGCATGTTGGAAAATAATACCAACCCTCCACTTTATTACAATAGAAAAAAGGGTGGATCTTTTAATGAACAATTAGGTCAATAGTAAGTTTTGTACCTTAATTTGGATAATATCATAATGGTTGAAGCTTTATTGATATATCTCTTATATTTGAGGCCTCATGGATCTGAAAATTTGTTTTGTGATACTCTAATATGTAGTTCTATAATTCCATGGTGTGAATTGAATCTGATGTACCAACTAAAATTTATAGTAACTTTCCTAAAACTTATTCATTTTTTGGCATCTTCCTATGAGAAAACTTGTACAGTGTTCCACATGTCCAATTCTTGAAATATAATCTGGCACATGCACCTGAGGTACTTCTATATGTATCCTGAAATTTCTAAATATTTAATAATCTAAAATTTTCTAGACAAGAAGATATAGCCAAAATACCAAGCCGACCTATTTAAAATTTATTTCATGAATGTTTAGTAACCCTAACTTCCATAGGGTATAACTCCCAAAATATAGTGAATGAAATTTTAAACATGCAACCAAATATTTTTCAATATTTCTCCTTAATATGGTCCAAGTTTTACTTTATGAAACCTTGTAGAAAAGATTTAATGCAAAAATGCCAAACTAACCCATTTGAGACTGAATTTTGGAGCATACAAGAACCCTAACTCCCTTAGAGCATATCTCCAAAACTATAGTAAACAAAGATCTAAAACTTGGAAAAAAATTAACCATGATGACTCATCAACATGGGTGAAGTTGCATGGTCTGAAGCCTCACAAAAAAAGCGAAAATGTTGAGCTGACCTGTTTGAGACAAGATATAATTATGAGCATGAAGAAACCCTAACTTCCTTTGACCATATCTCCCAAAATATAGTGAACCAAGATCTGAAACTTGAACCTATAGTTCTCAGGATATATTTTCAATCTTCTCCAGGATATATACAGCAAAAATTCTAGGATGGCCTATTTGAAGTAGAAAAACCCTAGGATCAAGAGATCTGATACTAAATGTTATGATTCTTGCATCTTAACAATGATAAGAAACCAATAATTATAGTCTACTTCGAGGGGTAAATCTCCTCATACAATAAATACAATGAACAAGACAATATTTGATGATCCTAAGACTAGGTCTCCATAGTATATATATGAAAGACAAAGGATACAATTATAATAAAATGGGACCATTAGGGGTTCTAGTCTACATAAAAATATAATATTAGAAATGTAATCGCTCAATATCTAGGGCATCGTAAGGGGTTCTTGGGTTAACGTGGGACTTATATATGGCTTAACAAGGTGCTAGAAGTCATGGTGCTCACAACAACACCCACGCTCGAGCCCAATCTTTGACCCCGATAGATATCATGAGCATATACCACTGATTTCCCAACATGAAATCAATTACATTGAGTAGGAAATTGTGGACAAGAGAAATGATGTATCAAACTCAAATGTATTTGAAGAAGTGGCAAATTGGGTTCTAGGTTTTGGCACTTTAAAAACATGTCAAAACCAATATCTTCATATCAACGATCTATATTGCACCTCAAGAACCTATTTGGTAAGGTATTATTTGAGTGCAACAAAAGTCATGACAAGCTTCTCCTCTGTATGGAGGAGCTACACCTATCGTACCAAATTATGGACGAGTGCATGCAAAGAATGGAATCCATCATCCTTTACAATAGTGACACACCACCACTAGGCAAACTTGCGCACCCTACTCTAGATAAATAGCTTCATCATGGTATGTTGCAACCAGTAACGATATTTTTGGGTTACATGATATCTAGTTAATACATTTTCTACTCTGACTTGATATAGTTTTCATGGCTTTGATGCCAATATTTTGTAATGCAAACACCTACTATGTCCAGCACAACAAGCTTATTTTGATGAGTCGGGATTGAGCCCTAATTATTATTTCTGGTCTTCTTTTTAGATTGGAAAATGAGGGCTAATTGGGGTGTCATCAAAGTATATGTATTGTACATATTTTTGTTGGACACCTAATCCTTTATGGGCTAGTGTGGAATGTGAATAGCCACCGGAGTCCAAGAGACCACTTGGAATACGAATCCAAGGGTCACACTAATGTACTATATATATGTATCATTGTGAATAATAGATGCAATCTAATGTTTATCATTCATATTATGTCTCTACCATTGTCATTTTTATCATGGTATCAGAGCCACGATGTGTGGTCTTCTCCCACCTTTAGTTGTGTGGTATTCTTCAAATTAGGTGCTTTTCCATTTGACCATTAAATATTCAACCCTTTGTGCACTATTTTAGATGTCCTCTCTGCCTTTTGCACTTTCCTTCTTGCAGAAACATTACATTTACCCTGAACGAATCCTTTCAACGATTAATCTGTCACCTATCGCTACACCTTTTCCCATCATCTTGAAATAGAAAAGTTGGCGCTGGTTTGCGCTGCACATGCTATGGATTTCTTAGAGTGAGAATTTCTCTGCATTATCATTAGTTTGTTATTCTCTTCCAAATTAAGGTGGTAGCTCTCCTTTGGTTTTCAGAAAAACAAGAAGCCGCCAACAGTATTGCATCTGCAATTTTCAAACGCTCAACGTTTCTCTTCCCATTATCTCGATTTGTGGTATTTCTACTGGTTTCAAACCCTACATTGTTGTTGTTTATGCGATTATCATGAAGTGAGCCTCAGCGCAAGGCTGATGGAGGTTCAAGCCATAGGAATATTATCAAATTCACGTAGTTGAAGCTCTGGTGGTACCCTTCCCATGGCCTCCATGATCAAATTTCTACCGATTTCTGCTGAGTTACATCAGCCTTGCGAATCATAGATGGAGCACTGGTCATGGTACATTATATTGAAGGGATTTGTGTCCAGAGCGAGACTGCTCTTTGTCAAGTTCTTGATCTTCATCAACTTCTTTATCTTTGTCAAGTTCTTGGAAAAAATAATTAGGCTTGTGCTTCCTTGAGTTACAAGTTGATGGTGAAAAAGCTAACTGATTTCGCACTGCAACTAATTGATTCATTAGCTTGATATTTTGTATGTAAGCTTAGTTTCGTGAAAGGGAATGCATGGAGACCTTTCGGTGCAGCACAACGGTATAAAAGAAGATAGTGGGAAGAGCTTCTTCCTATTGTTGATGAGAGGTGGTGGAGAGTGTCTAGTATCTTGGTCTGGCTTATCTCCTTCCAGTTCAATATCAAAATCGACGCTATGCAATCTATACTATACAAAAATGCGATGAGTCTATGGTCAGTTTAAATGAGACAAGAAAAGTGTGTATTGGCAAAGATATTAAGTTAATAACGTATAGTGTTGCAAGGAATATTGAACACTTGCATACAAGCAAACTTATTTAGCATTGGTATTTGTCCCTCTATGTTGAGGTGTGTAGTGCATTCAATACTCATGCTCTCTTCATTGAAACGACATGAGTCTGGAGTCTCTGTGCATTAATTAAGTCATGGTATGTGCATTTATCCCTATGCATTGATTCACAGTGAGTGGGTTGAGTAGTGGGGTCATTCTTTTGTTTTGTTATATGCATATCAGTCTCTTCGGTTATATGCACATGCTAACTTTCTCCATTCTATGAGTTGGACATTGCCATATGTTGAACGCTGGTACATGATTGAATGTTTCTAGTCAACCTTGTCCAAAGCAATAGTTGACCATGCTTCTTGAATTTTGTTTGTTTGGTGTGAGTCTCTTCGTATTCGAGCACACATAGTCCCTTCATATTCTAGAATGCATGCCTTCGACATCAAATCTCCTAGTATCTGTAAACAGTGAAGCTATTGCTTTGCCTAAATTCGCTTGAATATTTGTATGCACTTTGGGAAGATGACTTGCAGGGATCGAAGTGTTAAAATCCATTGATTGCAGTGCATAGTTCATGTGAGTCCTAGTAGTATATGCATTGGACATAATACCATTAAAAGTATGGTAACATCATATTATAACATTCTCTTGCTGGAAGTTGATGGAGCGCTAGTTATTTGAAGGATTATTCAATCAGTAATGGGATTATCCTTCTCTTTAGTGGATTTCCCTCCTATTATTAGGCACATTTAATTTTGAAAAATATTGCATTGCTAGTTATCTTCCTTTACAATTACATTTTTGGTCATTTATTGACTTGATTTGTTTGAATAATGACAAAAATTCATGGATTATTGGAGTTATTAGGAACTCTAATCATGTCCACTGATGACAACACAGTAGAAATCAACAAAACCACTCTTGCTGACATTCAAACATGTCTGCAGCATATGCATGAAAAGGTAGAATTTTTGGAACTTGAATCTTAGCTTCAACAAGAAGAATCACAACAATGGAGTCACGATTCTGAAATTGTTTATGTTCAGAACATTGAAATAGACTCCCATAAGAAACAAGTTGATTCAGATCCAGTACCCAATGAAGTAAAAAAGTTACATGCAGATGCAGAAGTTCAGTCTGCACTTCCCAAGCCCATCACCAGACCTTGGGAAGAGCTTGTCCATAAGAAGCACAAAAATGGTCTTGGATATGACAAAGAGTTGTCCTTTCATATTCTAGACTATTCCAAGCCCATTCAATTTCAAAGTGCTGGGTTTCTTCATGGCGGTTCACCTTCACCTATTCTAGATTTTGCTCCTCCACATTCACAGTCAAAAGTTTTTAAATGCTAACATTGTGACCGAGTTGGCCATATGAAATATCACTATTTTGATCTTCATCCATGTGAGCACTGCCCTAAAACCACTCATTCTTCAAACAAATGCTTCAAAAACAAGCATCCTTCGAGAACAAAGATTCATCTTGGATGGACGCTTCTTGGCAATGGGCTTCAACATCCAAGGAGATATTTCAGTCATATGTCAAAACTTGTTCTAGAGTATTGAATAGTCTTGCAGTAGAGTTTTCTCCATCATCTCACCTTGTATCCGACAAGGGGGGAAGTGATGGTAATGTACAAGCTTCAAGGCCACATCAAGCGAACCTGAGCCACAACCTGCCATACTAGATTCATTGTTGTAAGCAGAGACAAAGATTCCCCTGAGCATACCTTCGGTTGGTAATCAGCCTTAAACCATCTATGTGAGGTTGAGACATCTCTTCAAAGAATTGGGGACACTTCCTCTAGCGGAAGACTTCAGCTTCTTGCCAGTTTTGGAAGAGTTCTAGGAATTGCATTAAGCATTCTAGAGTTGGTGGTCATCCTTAAACCATCATAGGTTGAGACCTCCCTTTCAAAGTTGAAGGTTTCCTTCTTCAAAACATGAGGAGCACTTCCTCTAGTAGAAGACCTCAACTTCATGCTAGATTTGGAAGAGTTCCAGGAATTGCACTAAGCATTCCATTGTTGTTGGTCATCCTTAAACCACCCTTCTTATACCAACATTCAGAGAGCACATTCAGCCTAGTGTTGCCACA
This sequence comes from Pinus taeda, assembly GCA_000404065.3. Classification (NCBI taxonomy): domain Eukaryota; kingdom Viridiplantae; phylum Streptophyta; class Pinopsida; order Pinales; family Pinaceae; genus Pinus; species Pinus taeda. The sequence goes on along the minus strand of APFE031245248.1, from coordinate 52,332 downwards.
CATTTTTTGCACCTTTCATATTATAGGTCACTTCTTGGACTCATAAATACCCCTTCACATTAAGGGGGGGAATGTTGGACACCTAATCCTCTATGGGTTGGGGTGAAATGTGAACAACTACCGGATTCCAAGAGACCACTTGGAATATGAATTCGAGGGTCACACTAATGTACTATATATATGATTATTGTGAATAATAGATGCAATCCAATGTTTATCATTCATATTCTGTCTCTACCATTGTCATGTTTATCAATTTCTATATTAATATAAAATTTAAAGCTTGTAACAAAAATAATACACCTTGTCACCAATTAATCTAAATACAAATATTAAACATATATATATAGTGATGTAATGTTATGAATATTTTTTTAAATAAATTGATAAAAAATAAGTAAATTTAATAAATTATGTAAATTTATTTTTTCGAATTTATCATAATAAAAATGTCATTCACTACATTGAGAGATGCTCTCTAATGCAAATAGGAAGAGAGTTGTAATGTCTTATCATGTCTTATCTTGTTAAACATTTTGACTCGGTCAAATTACATAAAAATAAAATATAAATTATAAATAGTAAAATTGAATATAATTAAATAATTATTAATATAACATTTTGACTTAGTTAAATTACATTGAAAACTAAAATAAAATTTAATAATTATAATTAATAATTAAACTAACCTAGATCCATCTTAACTCTGGATAGGGATCAAATCTCTTTTTTTTTTTTGAAATGTTAACTATATCTTGCTATTGATGATTACAAAGTCTAGAAAGACATGATCTTCAAAAGATGCTCTTCTATATACAAATATGCTCTTCTGAGCTAAGCATTACCCATACTAACAAAAAGATCTTACAATTCTATTACAAAATGATATTGCATAACAACACTAGAGGCTTACAGTGCAAATCCTTGAACACTGAGTAACCACATGAAAAACAAGAGCTTTCTACCAGGTTGAGACCATTACTAAACCAAGAATAGAGAAGAAAAAAACCAGAAATGAACGAAAAGTAAGATCATAAACTTTAACAATCGCATCTCCCGTATAGGCACAAGGAGTGACTTTAGAAAAGATGGAAGGAGCCAGAGAATTTTGGTCCACATTGCTCCATTTCTCAAAATATGCAGTACCTGCAGAAAGAGAAAGCCTATGCTTAGATAAAAGATCTGTCATTGTATTGAAGTTCCTGTAAACATGAAAAAATAAAATTCGTTGAAATTGTTGCTTGATATTTATGATTCTAGATTTCCAAAAAAAAAAATTTAGTAATTGTAAATCCCTTTTCACTTTAAAAGAAATTTAAATATTAAGAAATTTAATATTCTCTACATTTTATAAATCCAAAATTTAAATAAATCTAACCCCACATATATAATATATAATATATAATTTTCATCTTTAAATTTCACTCCATAGATAAAACATCCATTTTAATATTAGACAATAGTGTACTACAAAGCTGAAGTGGATGGTTATCATGATATTTCATTTTTGCAAAGGACTATGGTCTAGTGTACGAGAAAGGATGACTTGGAGAGGGCATGGGAAATTGGTTATCATGTTATTTCATTTTTCAAAGGCTATGGTCTAGTGTACGAGAAAGGATGACCTGGATAGGGCAAGGGCAGAGAATTTGGTTATCATGTTATTTCATTTTGCAGAGGACTATGGTCGGTTGGACCCATAGGAGTGGGATGCATGAATTATATTCAAAATATTTAAAGTTTAGGAATTCAATCATGTTTAAAGGTGGGATATTGTGCTGAAAATAGGTTTTTCTAATTTCAATAATCGATTATGATTTGACTTTTTTTTCCAACGAATTGAATCTTGATGGGATTTTTTTTTATTTTTAATATGTTAATTTGGGTTAATAATATTTTAAAAATATTGTTACATTGTAGGAAAAAAGGTTTAAATTGGATTTTGATAATAAATAAAAAAATCAACTAATTTTTATTTATTAACATTATTGATAATAGTAAAAAGGCTATAAATGAGTTAATGTCATGATCATTGAGAAAGTTTATCTATATTTTATTATTTTAATATTGTTTCTAATTAATTAAAAAAATGTAATGATTTAGAGAAAAGTTAATTTTAAGTGTTTTTAAGTTAATTTTATTGTTAATTGACAAAATATTTTTTTTATGAGTTTATTGTTAGTTTTTAGTTTGAGTATAAAATTTATACAAGGTATAACTTAGTATTTGAGTTTAAAGAAGTGATTAGTTATAAAACTACCCTGATAAGATTTTTTGAGTTCAGGTTTCTGTGATGTAAGCAATTTTGATATGATTTTTCTAGATTCATTACAAAGTGTTTTTTGAGTCGACATTTTAGGCTAGGAAGTGTGGCTTATCAGCGAGACACTATGATCCACACTTGCTAGCCCGAAACATCGACTCCAAAAACACATTATGATGGATCCGAAAGAACCATATCAAAATAACAAGACTTGCCTATACTAAAATATCTAGAAACTAAAAACAAAAGAGTCAGTGGCTTTATAGTCATTCTGAAAACTAGGAGGAGACAGATGGATCCACTTCAGTGGGAGCAACAACAACTTTATTTTTTGTTCCTAAACTAGACCTTGTGGCCAAGCTAGCCTCGATATGCTCCAATATATTGTCCAGAGCTTTCATTTGAAGTTGCATTTCACCAAGCATTAACGGGGTTTCATCTTTGGCATCATTTCTTTCCAAGAAAACTTGATCAAGTAGTGTCTTTATTTGCCAGTAAAATCAACGTTATGAAGACATTGATTCTAGCATCCCTTGCTATGCCATGTGTCTTGAATCCAAGCAACAACTTCTGAGAGGTATCTTAGTTTGAGTGGAAATCCTATTCTTGGACAACCTGCACCTCTACATCTTGAAGCTACTATTGTATTTCTTTTGAGATTTGACATATGGAATAGTGTTATGGATGACTGGACTATGTAGTGAACACATAAACCTCCCTGAAAGCCATGACCTCCACTTCCCTAGTGCTTTTGTGCACAATGTTGACTCATAATTGTGATATGAAGCAAGGGATGGGACAAGGAAAGAGATGAGGGAAGGCAAGAATTGTGAGGACCCAATAGGAGAAATAATGGTGGGTGTCAAGAAAGTGCAGACAAGCTAAATTACCCTACTGAAAACTAGTAATGATGCTAGTAGCACAAACTAGAGAAGGGAAGAAAACATCACTCATTCATAACAAAGAAATCAATGAGGAAAAGAAGAGAAGTGGGAATATTCTTATAGCAAGGGGATGGAAAATAAGAGAAGGAGGCCTCCATCATAGTGAAAGACGAGAACAAACAAAGCTACATTAATAATCAAATGAGAGTAGTAGCATAGCGTTGGGCTCACATCAGTGAGCAATCACAAAGAGTGAGGGACTTCATTAAAACATCATCGATGGGACTAGGTCTCATATTGTCAAGTGGTTGGGGGACAATGGGGCACATCGCCCTCATTAATTGCATGGAGTGGTGGAGGCCTCGCCAACATCCTCCCTTTTCCATTTATATTTTCCCACATCAACTTTTCCATTTATCTTTTCCCGCCTCACCTTTTCCATTTATCTTTTCCCACATCACCTCATTCGAGAAATTAAAAAAATATGTCTATTAATTTAAATCTTTTTATTATTATTATAAACCTTTAATTACCCCATCTTTATCAAAATTACAATTTTAAATAAAATTAATTATTAATTATTGTAA
>APFE031245248.1:493-32720 GCA_000404065.3 Pinus taeda | reverse complement strand
AAAATGAGGTGCAACAAATCATTCAAAACTTGGTGCAAAAACAAATGCAAAAGTAGACGAAAAAAATGGCTCAAAATTGAACGTAACAAGAGACACAAAATGGCATGCAAAGGTGGATGCAACATATGGTTCAACATAGGATGCAAATTTAGATGCTCAAAATGATGCAAATTGGATGCAAGAAATGGTGTTAAAAATGATGCTAAATTGAATGAAACAAATAATGCAAAATTAAATGCAAAATATGGTGCAAAATAGGATGCAAAAAAGCGAGATAAATAAAATGCAAAAGTGGATGCAAAAAATGGTGCAAAAATGCATGCAAAATTTGACACTAAATCAGATTCAACATATGGTGCAAAATTGGATGGAAAAAAGGGAGAAAAACTGACACAAAAATAGATGTAAAAATAAGTACAAAATTAGAAGCAAAAAATGGCATAAGACCAGATGCAAAAATTGGCATAAACTGGATGTAAAAAAAGACACTAAATTAGATGCCAAAGATGGTGAAAAAATCGATGCAAATTATGACACAAAACTAGAAGCAAAGAATGCCACAAAGAGGAAGCAAAAAATGATGCAAAAAATGGCACAAAACTAGAAGCAAAATCTGTTGTAAAACCAAATGAAAATCTTGGTGCAAAATATGATGCAAAAAAAGAGGGAAAATTTGGCGTAAAAAAGATGCAAAATTTGGTGCAAAAAATGACGCTTTAAAAATTGTACAATAGAGCCAGATTTAGCGCCAGGCTACTCATCCCAATTAAGAAAAAAATGCACTAAAATCTGGTGCTAAATCTGGCACAAAATGCCTGTTTTGTTGTAGTGTGTAGGAGCTAGTGAAGTAATAATGGATGAGGAGTCGTCCTAGTTTGAGACCAAAGTATCCATGCTCTTTTTTTTTCTAACATTGTGCTAAATACTAGAGGGTATATTGTGGATAGTGGGGCATTGAGGAATATTACTTATGAGAATAAAATCTTTGACAATATTCAATATCAAGAGGAGTTATGTGTATGGAGTTGAGTGGTGATGCTACATATCCTAAGAAAGTAGTTGGATCTATTTCCTTTTGGAATCCATCAGGTGATGTTCTTGAGTCTCATTTTAAGAATACCATTGCAGAACTAGTAGTTGTAAGTTAGGAAGTTCAAGGATTTTAGATATAGTGTGATAAATGGTGGCATTAACAAGTTGTGTGTTGATCTTATGGCAATTGTATAGATTAGAGGGAATTTGGTTGAGCTGTCTGGATCTAATGAGCCATGTTTTAAGAATGCATGTTTGGATTCCAAGTAGACATGTTTAGAACATAATTTAAAATCAATGATTGATTCTAGACTTGTAGTTGATGGGAATTTTATAGAATATAGGAACAAGGTTGTTGGATTGCCTCAGGGAGAGGGATTTGACTTTAGTGTTACCCTTGCTTCAATATTTTTTCCAAAAGAAGGTGCCCATGTTGATGTTGATGCTTCTAGAAAGATACACATTATCACAAATTGTTGATTAATTTATCCCATGATTCTGACTTAAGGAATGATTGGGCTAGGTAAATGGCTTATGATCTAGAGTTATGTTCCTTCATATTCACAATTTGTCAAATTTATTTGGAGGTTCAATGTATTGTGATAGAATATTGTATTAGCTTACATGATATACATTCCAATATACTAAAATGTTATGGTGAGGAGAGGTGAAGCTTGATAAGGATGTGAGATCTTCTAATTCATGAGGTTCTCCTTCAATATAATAAACCTTAAAAACATAAAAATTTAGAAAGAAATATTGAAACATCCAAAATACCAAAATGTTCACCATGGACATCATAAGAATATAAAAATAAGAACCCTTAAGGTAGGTTAACACCACAATTACTCCTTATTGAATGAATCACTTCATAAGCCATGCTTGCTACAATATAGGTAATCCAACACGTCCAATACAATGATACTCAAGTGTATTTATACCTTCTCATGAGTATTCATGAGTGCATATGCCAACCACTCCATATTACAATATTATTTCCTTTTAATTACATAGTGAGCTTATTCCATTATTATGGCCACATTACATACATTACCTCCCTTTTAAATTTCATTTGATCCCAATTTGTATGTTTCATCCTCAAAACATTGGAAGAAACCATTTAATATGACTTACTAAGCAATGTAGTCAACTAGTGCCATCCATGAGTATCCATCCGTCTTAGTAAAATGTGGACATGACATCCAAATGTGACATTTCCCTGTGATTTTCATACTTATTTCTCCACATAACCATTCTTTTCATTCTAATGAATATCTCCATGCACTACTTTGAGTCTTTATGCAAGGTATTTTTAGATTTTAGGATAATATATGAGATGGCAAATATTTTATCGAGTTTTAAATGTCATATATGTCTTATTTTCAAAAACCCTATTGTACTTTGGGTATAAATAGTCATAACATATATGTCGGAGGATCATATTCCCTTATTTTCAATGGACACATAATAAGGGATTCATAATTCCTTATTTTTAAAGAACAAGGAATTTGGAATCATATTTTCTCATGGTAATGGGTGGCCATGCAATTATACTGGTATTTGAGTGAAGAATCCTATTTTAAGGTTAAACCATTATGATAATTTTCAGTCCCCATTGGTACTAGTTGGCCATGTATTCATCCATGTTATTTGATGTGATAAATATTATTTAATGTTTGTAAAACTCCATTAAAATGATTAAATGTGACATTGACTATAGCGAATGAAGTTATGTTGTATGTCTTTTCACACACTTGTGTTAAAATCCATGATATTAAAAAGTTATGTACACAACATTTTTTTCTTTATTATGTTTATACAATAACATATATATGTTGTATCCACTTGAACCATTTAAATCAAAATATAGAAAATTTCCTTATGGTATCATAGCATTTATGAAAAATTATTAAGATATTTTCTAAGGTTTCTAAATAAACATATTGAAAAATGAATTTATATGAACTTTTATTTTTAAGTTAAGATGAGAGGTAAACGTATTGAAAAATGAATTTGTATGAACTTTTATATTTTTCAGTTAAGATGAGAGGTATACTTGGACATATAATTCAAGTGGTCAAATATACAATGAGAAATGTATTTTCACATTGGGTTTTGTATTTTTATCATAATGTTGCATTAAGATGATTTTACCTAAACAAATAATGTTATTTATAATTAGGTTGTACTAAATGAGTATTTTTATTTCTAGTTGGATAATATAGATAGATTTATATTAATTGTTTAATATATCATTGATTTTACTTGAATAAGAAATTATTTGAGCATGCCACTCTATTGGTTGATAATTTATATAGTAAAACCTAAAATACTTATAGGGAGGTTAGTGACAAATTTTTCTTATAAAATGTATTGAAAGATATCTATTACAACTTCAAGGGTGAATGTATTGATTTGTTATATATAATATTCCATGTATAAATATATGTATATTTGGATTTTACAATTCTTGTATGGATTTGGATAATAAGAAGATAACAATATCTTTTGAGAAACCTTCCCTTATTGCTTACAATTATGCCTTATATAACTTGTGATTACAAGTGTTTTCTCAAATTATGTGTTTTTATATAAATTGTGGTTACACATTCTTTTTCAATTTTTTATTTTATTGACTTTAACACTAGTTCGAAGTAATATATGATAAAGTGTGAGAGGCAACTTAAATGGCCAAATATAAAATTAGAAACACATTTTTAATTTTGATTTAATAATTTTCTATATAATTTGAGTGCATCGAGGTTTTTTCAACGTATTAAATTCATTTATGCATTCAAAGCATGCTTTAAGCAATGAAAAATCACAAGCTCACAAAGAAACGTATCACTGCGTTCCTATGGAAAATGCCAAAACACAAAATGTTTAGACTTTTCCTTTAAATGATTGGTACCAACCTCTACCATATCACTTTTAATAAGAGATCTATGTTAAGAAAGAGTAATGCTCATATTATCAATAACTAACTAAGTAAATTTCCTAAATTAGAGTTTCCAACTTGTCTCAAAATATATAGAGAGTACAAAAAATAAATAAAAATAAAAAATCTCTTGGATTTTAGAGTTGCTGGTATTTTGGTAAGCCTTGCATTTTCCATTTGTATCCATACTAATCATATTATGGGGAAGGTAATGGTGTTAGCCCATGTTTGAATGAATACAAAAGGTCTAATAATTAATCACTTTCTATTTTAAAGTTTACTTGATGGAAAGAGATAGACTAAAAAATAGTGAGAAAGATATGAATTGAGCAAAAGAAAATTAGGATCCAACAAAGATTTTAATAATGAATGGTTGGATATTATTAGGATTTATATGAATAAGTCATATACAATGAGTTTGAAACTTTATGTCAATTTTATTACAAATGAGTCAGTGCTAATCACATCTAGAGTTCAGTATTGGAAGTAAGAATCTTTTTTCATGTGGCGTAACACAAAATATTTAAGGCACAATAGATTCTAGTGAGAAAACTTAACTAGAATGTTTTTAAGATGGCTCAACCCAACAACGCTTGCCTTATTTTTGTGTAATTGTTTATCTCATTAGTTAATATTTTATAAATGAATAGATATAGTTTCCTTACCAAAAAATGGATTGGATAAGATTCCCACCAATTTATGTTATTTTGACATTATTGGACTGATTCTTGGTGCAAAAGAGTGCGCTATGAAGATATATTGTGCATCACTATTTATGTGAAAATTCACCATGATAATATGTTTCCATTAGCCATTCCATTTGGAGTTGCATTGATGCATTTTTTGAAATTTGTTTATCTCATAATATTATTATAACAATGTAAATGGGTGCCCAAACTATATTGATATTTTCCATTGTAATGTTGACATGTGAGACTATAATGATAAACAATTATATAAGAAGTAAGTTGCAATATAATATGAATATTAGATGTAATATCAAGAAAATAAGATTTGCCTAATGACTTTTCTAAGTAAGGAATTATTCACAAAGTTGGTATAAATTTCCATGAAAAACCTAAATGGTTCATCTACCTTAAAATGGATATTGAATATTCACGTCCCTTTATAAATTCTATGATAAGTATCATGTCCTTAAAGTTTTCCCTACTTCCATGTGTCTATGTGCTAGTTGCCTCTCTGATTCCATGTTAATCCATATTAAGTTTTCCAGCCCTCACGCCCTTACCTTGACAAACATTGTTTCTTTGAGTGGTGCGCGTGGAAATATTAAACATCCTTAGTTATTTATTCTTATTTATTTGACTCTTCAACATGTAGTTCCTTAGATTTGTCTACCTTTTTATTCCCTTCTTTTGGATTTTCTTCAGGTTTTTATATAGGATCTTCTTTTAATTCAATCCTAGACTCTTCATCTAATGTGTTCATAAGTACTACAATTATTTTATCGATAGTGACTTTTTTATGTGGTCCCTTGGGCCCTTATTGTTTACTAAGAGACATATCTTTAAACATGATTTGATTTTTCTTGTATCGAAGCTTCATAAACTTATTTTGAACATTAATATTAAGTGTACTAATTGAGTCCATACAAGGGCATTCTGACACAATATCCACATCATCCATAAACACACACACACACACACACACACACACACACATATACAAGGACATTCTGACACAATATCCATATCATCCACACACACACATATTATGACATTTGTATTTAACACTTATTTATCCATGGCAACCTTGAAGTCTTTAAAAATTTGAACACTTTTACCCTCAAATTGTGTACTTGAAATATTTTTTGTGGAAACTTGCAACCTTTTAGCCAAGCTAACATTGATGAAATTATGCTTGCAATTAACAATGACATTCTCTTATTTATTATCTCCATGAAACTTTATAAGAATTCGTCATGTGAAAATAAATCCGTAATGCTCTTCTTGTCCTTATTTACAACATGAAACCACTTACTAAAAATATATATGTTGGGGATTGAGGGAAATCAATAACAGGTAATAGAAACATAATCTAAAGAAATAAACCAAAGAGCAATGATGCTTTGAGATGGTGAGTGGTATTTAAAGACATCGTTGCAACACTTAAGCATAGTGCATTGTGATTAAAACAAAACAATGCATGCTTTGAAAATAATCATGTTCTTCATCCATGTATATAATATTCGAACCATAAGGTCATTTATTTTTAGTATCCAAATATAACCAAATTCCTTGCATCGATAGTTTCAATTGTTTCCATGAAATACACTTTGTTTTTTTATCTAGTTTATTATTCTAGTCAATCAATTATTGTAGGTTAATCAACTCCCTATGTTTACTCAATCGTTTAGTAAATTAATTTGACCATTCAGTTGACTCCTTCAACCACTTATTTGATAGATTCGCTAGTCGACCATTAGCGTTGACTCATCAACCACTTAGTTGATTTCATAGTTGACTACTCTACTACTCGAGAACTTAAATTACTATCTCATGTTATTCGATCCTTTAGCCATGTTTCTAAAAGCTTCAAAGGTGTGATGAACCAAAATAACCTTAGGTTCCAACAAACACAACACCGCCACCCCAACCCCATCAACATAACATTTTGGAGGTTTAAGAGGTGAATTATGTTAGCATGATGTCATAACATGTTATGTAGCCAGATCACTATATATATATATATATATATATATATATATATATATATATATATATATATATTATTATATATATATATATCAACACCCTGAAAATAAGACTCTTCGAGGAGGGAACCTATTTTTACATTACATAAATGAAAATTTTTTGGATGATTGAAATGACAAGACCTCATTAGTATATATAGGAGTCTAAAGGGTCAAAATATAATTAGGGCCTACATAATGCTAATAATGTAAGATCTCAATAATAAGAATAGTGGGTTTCTAAAGGGCACAACAATAACAATATGGGGTACTATGGGGCACAACAATAAAAATATGGGGGCTACATTAGTATTATAGGGACCTAACATGCATCTTTGTGACCCATTTTTGTTTCTCTTCTGAACATAATATTTGTTCCAAGAAGTATTTAAATTCTCGTTAGGTAAGTGCGTCATTTCTTCAGAGCATGTAGTATTGCCAACATTTCCTTCTCATAAATAGGTTTGTGTAAATAATTTTCCTTAATTGGATGACTTTTAAAAAAATGGGTGTTTATTCTTACATTAAAACAACACTAATTCGATTTCCCGAGGAATCACATTCCATAATAAATGTTTTTGTGAAGTCTAGTGTAGCTAAGACCGAAGCTCGAAAATTTTCTTCTTTAAGATATTCAAAGGCCTTGTTTGCTTTTGGAGTCCAAAAGAATGCATCTTTCTTTAATAATGTTGTTAGAGGTGTTGTTGTTTTCCCATAATTCTTAACAAACTTGTGATAATACCCTGTCAACTTGAGAAATCCTTGAATATTTCTTAAGGTTGTGGGGATTTTCCATTCCTTTATGGATTTAATTTTGTTAGGGTCTACCTTAACACCCTTATGAGATACAATATGACCCAAATATTCTACTTCTTGTACCCTAAATAAACATTTGGAGGGTTTTTCATGCAATTATTTCTCCCCCAATAGTTTGAGCACCTTGTCAACATGTTAAACACGATCTGTCCAAGACTTGTTGTAGATTAGTATATTGTCAAAAAATACTAACACAAATTTTCTAAGGAAGGGTTTGAAAATGGAATTCATCAAACCTTGAAATGTGGAAGGTAGCTAGTAAGACCAAAAGGCATACCAAAAACTTCATAATGACCTTCATGAGTTGTGAATGTTGTTTTTGGAATGTATTTTGTCTTCATTCTTATTTGATGACATCCCACTTTAAGATCTAGCTTGGTGAAGTAAATTTCTCCATGTAGTTCATCCAACAATTCATCAATGACTGTAATGGGATATTTATCTTTAATAGTGAGCTTGTTGAGCTCTCTATAATCCAGACACATACTCCATGACCCTTCCTTCTTCTATGTTAATTTGGCATTTCAGTGACAAATTCCAATCATTAGACTAGATTCCTCATTCCAAGAGGACCAAAATTGACATTTTAAGCACTAGATTTGGATAAGGGAAAGTGTATTTTTGAAGTGAAGCCCACAATGTCACATTTGATCAAGTCAACCTAGAGGACAAATTATCCCTCCTTCCATGCTTATATATTCAAGTCACCTCAAGCTAAGTTGGACATCAACTTAACACAATCATCTCTTATCTATTTGGTTTGATACTTCTAAAAATTGCAGGTCATCTCTTCACATGTGCAAGCAAGAGGAAGGAGAAATTTCAGGGGCATGAAATCTACTTTGATTAGCACTTTGACTAATGTTGACTTTTGAAGAATGGGCATGTTTTGACTCATTTTGACGTGGGTTTTTGGAATGTTTTGGAGAACCGAATTTTGGGGCACAAAAATCTAGAATTTATGGACACTTCAATTGTTTTTTAATTATGTAATGTTTCCACTTTTTAACACTCTGAACTAATGCATACAATTATTTATCATATGTAGGATAGTTAACTACTGATGATGTGAATGTCTCAGAATGAAAGCATATAGGCTTTCTATGTTGCATCAACATTGCCCCTGTGGCATATTCACTTGCATCTATCTCGATCTCAAATGGATGCTGAAGATCTGGCAGTGCTAGTACTGACGCTATACTGATCCTTTCTTTTAATGTGTCGAAGGTTTTCTACTGTTTCACTCTTGTCAAAGCATGTAAAGGATTTGCAATCAAAGAAAAGTTAGCAATAAACTTTATCCAATATTGTGTTGCCCCTAAGAAACTTTTAACTTCTGTAGCAGTATTGGGCTTAGGCCAATTTACAATGACTTTGACCTTAGAGGGATCTATCTTCAATTCATCAACCCTACAATATAACCCAAATAATTTAGAGATGTTCTGCCAAATTCACATTTTGACAGTTTTACATAGAGATTTTCTCTTTTCAAAACATCTAAAACCTGCTTTACATGCTTTTCATGTTCATCCCATGTTCTACTGAAAACAAGAATATCATCTAAATAGACTATTACAAAATCATCAATGAATCGTATAAATACATCATTCACGACTCGCATGAATATAGTTGGAGAATTAGTTAAGCCAAAAGACATAACCATCCATTCATAGAGTCCTTGCTTTGTTTTGAAAGCAGTTTTCCATACATCCTATTCTGCAACTCTCATCTGATGGTAGCTGCTTCGCAAGTCCAATTTAGAGAAGTAAATTGCATCTTTTAACTGATCTAACGAATCATCAATACGAGGAAGAGAATACCGATTCTTTATTGTGATTTTATTTAATGCTCTAAAATCAATGCACATTCTCCATGAACCGTCTTTTTTTCGCACTAACGTAATAGGTGATCCACATGGTGATGTGCTTGGTCAAATAAACCCTTGATCGAGCAACTCCTATACCTACTTCTTTCTCTCTGCAATCTCTAGAGCTGATAACCTATACATTCCAATGTTAGGTAGTGGAGCATCTTGTTGCAAATAAATCTCATGTTCTATCTCTCGCTTGGGTGGAAGCCCTTTAGGCTCTTAAAACAGAATATCATAATCGGGAACAACTTTAACTAGATCTGTTTTTCGTTTAGGATTACAACCTTCGAAAGCATCAGATTTATCAATATCCTTTGCTTTTACAGTCATAAGTAAAAAGTGTTTACTTGAATTTACAATTATTTTCATCTGTCCTGAATTTATGAGAGAGAAATTATCTTTGAGTTTATGAGCCCTTATAATATATTCAATTCCATCCTTATTGAGTTGATACTTATTCTCAGTTCGATAGAAGATAGAATTTCTATCGTACAAGTATGGACTTCCTAATACAATTCCACATATGTCCAATGGGACTATGTCTAACTCAACCTCATCTACAAATTTTGACCCAATAGCAAAACGAAGTTTACATTGTTTCGTAACTTGTAGCTTAGTTTTATCACACACCCAACCTAATGGATATGGCTTTTTATGAGGTTTTGTTTCTAGACCCAACTTCTTTACAGTTGCTTCAGAAATCAAATTAACTTGTGACCCACTATCAAATAATGTATCAATTTTATTATGCTTGAAAATGACTCTAATGTGAAATAGCTCATTTCTTTTCCTCTCATCATTATCATTATCAACCAAATGTGAAGAAGTACTTGTAGATGCTTTAGAATATTTACCTATTATACCTGTAGTTGTAACCATTGTCTCGTCACCTGAATCTGATCCCAAGTCCTTTTGAATACCAGCAACATTCTTCTGCTCTTTACTCTGAAACTTCTTAGGCTTCAATTCCAAATGTAATGACTAGCAGTGTGCCTCATTGTGACCTTCCTTCTTACAATAAGTGCATGAAGGTTTATCTTTCTTCCAGTCTTTGTTTTCTTCTCCTTCCATTTAAGTTTCTTATTGCCTTCATTCTTTCTTTCAATAGGTTTGGATGATTTCCCAACATCAAGGGTTACATTTTTTTCCTCTAGCTTCTAGATGAGTTGTTTGGACCGATACATCATTTAAGCTAGTTGGATTAAACATAAGTATGGTATGCCTCAAATAACTATGAAGACCACCTATGTATTTCAACAATGTCTCTAGTGAGTCCAGTGATATGCCTAATGTTAAAGCTCTCTTACAGAATTCCTTAGTATAACTTTGAACACTTTGACCTTTTAAATATTGACGTAGTGTTTGCCAACTCATCATTACTTGTTGCATATAAGCTAAAGGATAAAATTGCTTTTTAATAGCAAAAACAAATTTATTCCAAGTTGAAATGATTTTACCATGCTTTTTTAGATCTCCTTGTGTCTTGCCTTTCCACCATACAAGTGCGATTCGTCCAAGTCAAAGGCTAGCAAGCTAGATCTTCTTCCTTTCTGAAACAACTTTCTGCACCCTGCAATACACTTCAATTTGTCTTATCCAATTATCAAGCTTTTCAGCGTTAAGTTCTCCATCATAAATTGGCAAACTAAATTTTACATCTAATTTGATCAAAGAGGATTTCTTCTTCTTCTTCTTAGAAGGACTAGATTTATGAGAAGAAGAGGATGATGATGACGATGATGGTGATGATGGAGGAGATAATGGAGGAAGCATTTCTCCCTTTCCCTTATCTTCTTGATCTTTAGGTGATGAAGTTCCTTCATATTTGTTCTTATTAAACTCGTGATACATCTCTTCCACCATTGCACGTATCGTCATGAAATTATCTAGAAATTTAGATTCTGACCCAAGTGGGGTTTCATCCACCATCCTTCTTTGTGAAAATACCCTTACAATCTCTGGATTCACCTCAACAAGTTCACCTTCACCTCGTTTAAGTCTTAACCTAGTAAGCATTCAAATCTTCACATAATCTTGTAGACCTTAAAAACATTGCTACTCTAATACCACTTGATCTGTTAATGAAAAAGTATTATAGACTTTATGTGAATTTGCTTATGTTACTTAGTGCAATGGATCAAAAATATTGTGAATAACACAAACACATGAGAAAATTGAAAATACATTCAAACACATCAACATAGAAAAACTTAATAAAGGAGTTCACCCGACTTCCTGGCTACGTCTCCTGGTCCTTTAGCTTCCAGTGTTGATCGCTTTATTTTGTCTTCAAGATGTTGTTACAGGTATGAGCTCAAAAACAGAGACTCAAATGAGAAAATGGACCTCACCATTGTGTTCAACTCGAAATTTCGAGTCAAATGATTATAAAAATGACCATATTTGGCCATTGTGACCTCCAGACCCCCTGGAGAAATCCAAAACTTCCTTTGTCCGTGCAAAAGCACTTTTTGCTGACAAAAACTACCTCTGCTTGCACAAAACCGCCTCAGTCCGTGCGCTGGTGGTTTGGCTATTCGACACCTACACAAAGTTTAAAATAATTTTGGGCACTTGGTTTTTCAAGCCCCACCCTTGGCATTGTAGTTATCGGACTGCATTGAAGTCGTTGCATATATATGGTTTTGGTAGGTCGACGGTTCGAAACCCCCACCCGACCATTCCGCTGTTGGTTATGGTAACATTGTATATGGTATATATTATATGTTTGGTGGTGATATATGACTATGGTTTGGACTATAGAACTTCACTTACCGTTGCTTGTTATATGGTTCAGTTGATTCATATATGGTGTATGGTTTAACACTACCCGTTGCATGTGGGATATTTCATCAAGAGGTCCGGCGGCTGGTGGGTTGACCCCAGTCGTTGAACTTTTATTCCGGCAACAACCCGTAACACCATAAATACAATGTCATCCCGAATATTAACAAGTCCCAACATAGCTCGTCCAGTGCGGTTCTCCGATGAAAACTTAGCCATTTCGGGAGGTCAGGGGTTTGATCCTCCATGATCCCAAAAATTTTGGAAATAAGGCCAGATTGGGCAAAATCCGGGCTACCACATGTCAGCACTAGATTGGCCCATTTCAACTAATCACATCGCGACATGTCACCTCCTCTACTGATGTCATCCATGACAAGTGTATTCCTGGGATGACACATGTCCTGCTGACATCACCCTGTTGACCATTGACCGTTGACTGTTGACTGTTAACCTTTGATTTTTGACTTTTTGCCCTAATTTTCCATAAAATTTGACTGGCTTTAACTTCTTCATCCGGACTCAGATTTACGCGGCATTCACACTGTTGGAATCGTATTTATGAGCACTTCGACTTGATCCTACTTTCATCTGCATTTGAAGACTTTGATCTAGAGGCAAAATTGGATCCATTTTGGATTAGTAACTCATTGAAATTTGTTGCTTGGAAGATCTAGTCAGAAATCATATCAAATGACGATGATGTCTTGGAGTACTATTGATGTTACTAGAAATCTGTCAACCAAGGGGTCTCCCCGATGAAAAGTCCCAATCCGAATTCACACCATTTAATGTGGGAACCCTTATGGAAATAAGGCCCAACTGCCATATGTTCTAGTATATTTTCCTTAGATATGATGGTCAACACAAGAGAGTAACGTACATGCACTTTCGGATGAACAAGGGAGTCTGCTTTGTGGAATGTTTAGTTGCAGAATGTATTAAGGTTCTTCTACCAGAGGGGGAATAAGAGTGAGCCTTTAAAAGAAGAGTAACAGTACTAATCTAGTAAATATTCACATGCATATACATATGAATGAATCGTTGATCAACTAGAGAAATAATTCACATAGAAAAAATGATTGTTAAAACACATACAACACACCTCCAACAAGATAAGTACCAAATCCACCGAAATAGTTCAATTTTCTTAGTACAAATGAAAACAACGTACATCACAAACATTCAAATAATAGTCTTACAATATTTACGACATACACATGAAAGTGTGTTGGCACAACAAGCTTCAAAATTAAGTAAAAACTCGAAGATACATTAGTATAATGAACACCACTAGCTCCAATGGTGGATCATTAGAGAAACCTCTTGCTCCTCCAAAAGAATTATCGTCCTCTCTAATGCCCGGTAGGAGGAGCCATGGTGAAAATTACTTTGCATGATATATGAGGGTGTATATATAACAAGTGGAGTGACCATTCACCTCCCTTGTGACTCTTGGACTACCCTCATGATTGTTTGACTTCTTTATGACCTTTTGACTCCTTCACGACTTTTCACATTCTATGTATGACTCTTGGACTTCCACTTTATATTACATTTCTCATATATTGAAATTGCATAATCCACAAATGATGTGGAAAATGATGACATGATGTCTTGACAAGACATGACGTGACATTGATGACATGGACTATATGATGATATGGAAATGTCAAGGCATTCTTGCTACTACTATCTTTGTGTCTTCTTGAAAGATGGTACATGTTCTTCCTCTTCCTCCTCCATAAGCTTTGAAGATAGGGATTCTCCAATATGATCTTGATCTCCATATGTTGTCACAGTTTGGTATCCCTTTGTCTTCTCTTCGTTGATAAGCTTGTCTTTTCAACTACAAAGGTGTATTCTAGCAGGGTATCCTTCTTCATCTCCTTCATTATTCATGTCATAACATGATATAATACCTGCAACTGATATCCACTCATGACAAGACGACATTAGTCCAATAAAAATGTAGGTTTTAACCTCGTACAAAAATTACCTACATAAGAATTATAAAAAATAGAAATAAACAATAGCGAGAGAATAAAACATAAAACAAATATACACAAAGATTTCCCCTGGATCCCAAAACTGGGACTACCAGATTGATTTTTCATTATATTCCTTTTAATATTACAATACATATATATACATGTTGAAGCATCCATAAACCCCAATCCATTAACCCTGGATTAGAACATAACCATAGTTGCCTTGACCAGAGCTAAAAAATACCATGGGTATAAAACCATCATGCCCAAAACCATGTGCAAAAACCATACACAAAACTATAGGTAGGTCCGCTCACCTAATATAGAGTCCAAAAAAAATTCCCCCCCTACTGCACTCGATGCAACAAATACGAGGGGCTCTCGCCTCCCCGTCTGTGGGGTTAGTCATGGAAAGAATATAACACACACCCAAAATTCTCCACAGAGGGGGGTTACCACCCCCCTTGTTGCACCTGGTGCAATGAACAAGAGGGGCTCTCGCCTCCCCGTCTGTGGGGCTAGTCATGGAAAGAATATAACACACACCAAAATTCTCTCACTTGTTATTTTCTTTCCACGGGGGCCCACAAGCGATATTAGTCATTGGTCCAACCCTACAACACCCATTGTTTCTCTACACCAAGAAAACTTCTCAGTGCTCACAGACTTTGTCAATGCATCTGCAACGTTCTTCAAAGTGTCCATATTTTTGTCCTCAACCATATCCCTCACAAAGTGATATTGAACATCAATGTTCTTTGTCTTTGAATGATAAATAGGGTTCTTTTTGAAGAAAATTGCACTTTGGCTTTCACATCCTATCCTTATAGCTCGCTGTATCAACCCCATACTTGAACACAATCTCTACAACCAACATACTTCCTTTCTTACATGAGTGGTTGCCATGTATTCTTCCTCTGTAGTTGAAAGTGCCACTACAGACTGCCTCTTGGTCATCCAACTGACTACACCTCTAAACAGGTTAAATACATACCCACTAGTAGATCTTCTTTGATCCAAATCTCCAGCCTAGTTTGCATCAACAAATCCACGAATGTCCAAAACTCTTTCCAATCCTGATCTTCCTTGGTAGCACAAACTATAATCACTAGTGCCATGAAAATACCTGAAAACCCCCTTCATTGTTGTCCAATGCTCCTTCCTTGGTTTTGACATAAACCTGCTCAATACTCCCACTATATGTGCAATGTCTGGTCTAATACAAACCATTGCATACATCAGGGTACCAAATGCACTTGCGTATGGAACACGGGACATGTCCTCTTCCTCTCCTTATGTCTTAGGACATTGTTCAACAAATAACTTTACACCTACAGGAATAGGAACCTTCACCAGTTTACTATATTTCATATTAAACCTCTGCAATATTGTCTCAGCATACTTCCTCTTGTTTAACCAAAACTTCCTTTTTTCCCAATCTCATTTAATTTCCCTGTCTAAAATATAGTTTGCAACACCAAGATATTTCATGTCGAATTCAGAGGACAATTGTGTCTTCAATTCCTGGATAATTTCTTTGTTATTTCCAATCAACAAAATATCATCTACATATAAGAACAAATAAATAACACAGTTGTTTGGTCAATTTAGTTTGATCTAAATTTCTATTTAAAATGTCAACCCGGGGTTCGTAAACTGACGAAGTGAAGTGTACTATATGTACTAGATAACCATTTCCTTAGTCTTTTGTCGTTTTTGAGTTTTTTTATTTTGTTTTTGGATTTATCTTTCCCTAATGTGTGATGGCAAGGATGAAAGTGAAGTATGGAGTGTAGATGGTGATGGTTTCTACAGTGATTTTCTCAAACTTGAAAGTGCTCAAAAGAAAGCTTTAAAACAACTAAACTGAGATCAATTCTTAAGAGGAAATAAATGCATCAAACAATGAACTAATGAAAATGGCCCAGTATCCTTGCTGCTGAATGAAAAGAAAGTAAAAACTAAAAACAAATCAAACTTAAAGCAAAGCAACTAATTCACACTACTTAAACTCTTCAAATCCTTTACCCTTCAGCTCAATCTACCTTGTGGGAAGTAATCATGAACAAGTCAAGCAATATGATATCTAAATTACAAGAAATTAAATTGCATAAAAGAAACTAATCACACTACTTGAACTCTTTTGGTCCTTTACCCTTCAGCTCAATCTACCTTATGGGAAGCAACCATGAATAAGTTAAGAAATATGATATCTAAATCACACTAAAGTTAGTAATATTCTGATTTCTTGCTAATAGAGTCACTTGACTATAGAAAGAAACCATAAACTGATGAGCAATATGATATCTAAATAACAGAAAAATAAATAAGCAAATTACAACTTGGAAAGGGCAATGCTGAAATTAAACTTCAAAAAATGAAAGTTAGCAGGAAGGACAAGATGATCTCATATGCCAATAGTTATCAAAAAGATTAAAATTTTCCCGAGCTGCCTAAGAAAACCTACAGAAAAGCACTGATCAGTTGACAGCTATAAGAAAACAAAGGTGAAAATATAAACAGCAGAAACATCAAACAGTATATTATGTACAAGCTAATGATAAAAACAAAAACATAATAAAACTAAATGGAAACTTTACAAGGCTTCAGTGCACAGGGGCCCTCTGCCACTTCAGCCAGTCAACAAGTATTCACACGAATAAACTCAGAAAAGTCTTCTCATGTATTAAAACAGCAACATATAAAAACAGTGGGGTGATAACTAGCAGTTCGGAATTCACATATACAAACAGTTCAGAATTCACATATCCCAAAAACTTCTTTACAGCGTTCATCGACGCGTTATTTATAATGCCAAAATGCTAAAGCTAATTAACAAACTCCTATGCTATTAACTGTGTTGCTAAAGACATGTAGATCCCTTCAGCCGAGATCTAGTGTAACTGTCATCATGTCTATTAAATCTCTGGAGTGGTAGCTGTTGGATTTAGGTTTCGGAAATGATCTCCAGGTGTGCTGGTGTCTTCGTAAGCTGAGGACTGTGCCACGTAACATTCACTTGCTCAAAACAGAGACGTGCCACCGCTGAACTCTTTGGTTGGCCTTGTCTTTGACCTTCGTTGACCGTGACCTTCCATGGATGATTTGGCTGATTTGAAGGGACATGTTCCATGTATTCGTCACCTGGAGCTTGCCCATGTGGCTCGTTTCTTCATAGGACACCTGTAGCACAGCTTTTAACAAAATAGCTACGGAATCCTGTGCTGGCTGCGGAAACTGACAAGTTTCCGTAGCTGCATGAACAAAAAAACTAAACCAAACAACAGTCATAAGCATAGTCAGAAAACCATATAAAAAGTTCTTTTTAGACTATAATGCAATGATTTAACAACTGGGTGGATGAAGTAAGTGGAAAAAGAAGGCTGCGAGGGTGTATAGGAAGGTGCAGGTTTGAGGCTCAACAACAGTCACCAATTAATTTAAAATACACATAATGATTTTTGCCTAGATTTACCTCAGGCTGAAAAGGTAAGCTTCTAGGTCCACATCAAACCACGCTCAGCCTCGTAGCTAGCCCTACGAGGACAGGAAAGGGCTCTCTCCGGGCCAATCTCAGCAAAAGATAAACGATGGCGGCTTGAGATGACTGAAAGCAAAACTAATTTTAGGCTAGGTATGAAGTGCAAGGATTTGATTTGATTTTGGGAGATTTTGTTGGAAAAAAGGGAAAGGCAAATTTGGGTCCGGGGATGAGGCCAGATTTTTGCAGAGTTTTGGTTGGGGCAAGGTAGGTAATATTTTTGATGCTTTAGATTAAATGAATGGTAAGAAAAGACTGCTAAGGAGCTGAAGAGGGCAAGAGGTTGCAAGAATCCTCTCCAAACAGATGAAAACATGTACAATTAAACAAAATTTCAAGGCAGAGCATAACATTCCAATGGATTCTACCTTAATCACTCATTTGTCTAATTTCAGAAGAAAAGAGAAGGGAAAATGATATACATAAACATCAGTGAACTTACAATTACATAGAGAAAAACATCATCAAAACACAAAGCTACATGGATCCCAACAAGTGCTGCAAAACCTTGGTCTTAACCAAAAATGCAGAGATAGAATGTACAATGATGGTATTTCCTACAGGTTACAGGGTAATGTAATAGTACTTGATACCAGGAAAAAAAATAATGAAATCCCTGTCTATTTAGAAAATCAAATTTGATTGGATAAAATATTGAATATTTTTATTTAAATATTTAAAATATATATATATTAATTTATTTTATTATTTCTACATATGTTTGAAGTGAATTTTATGTGCATTGTAAAGAAAATTTAATGCATGTCATACAATGTTCAGTTCTTAAATTGAAAAATGAATAACAACATTGAGTCACACGTGTCGGTTGAATGCTAGCCTGGAAGGCGATTAAATTACATAAAGTGGGTGGGTATTATTGACATGTAAGAAAATAAGAAGGGGAGAATAAAATAAAGGGAAGCTTTGAAAAGCCTAAAAACTTTGACTTAGATACTGCTCACAATTACATTTTGTAATGTGATTTCGTAGATGGGCGGATACCCACTGCGCGCGTAGTGTGTCAGAGACTCCTTCCACCCGCGAACCTTCACTTTCTTCGTACCGTCATCATATGATTTCAATGAACCTGAACGGTTCCTTGCTAAGCAGGCACAGAATGTGCACATCTTCATAAACTCCTCCCTATTCTTACAATCCACGACAACCACAGCGAATTCATCATTAGGGTAATGCACAAACACTGCGCATGTATTATCTTCATAATACTGACACTCGAGATCAATGCGTTCACAATGGAAGGTCTTGGATGTTTCTCCTTCTCCGACGTTAATTAAGCCATAGGGCACCGGCGTTGCATTTGGGTTACGGGTTTTTGCGCCTCCAGCTATGGGTGCGCATATATCACCTTTCACAACTTTCAATTGTATATCATTGGACGGCTTCAGATTTTCAACCCACTCACCCAATGAATACACCTGCCTCCTCATTGAGTAACGCAGCTTGTCACACACCAGATGCATTGAGCAGCAGAAGAGGCGATTGGTGTTGCTATAAACCCATTCCCTCAATTTTGTGTTGAACTCCAATACTGCCGACGCTAAGCTCAACAGTGTTGGAATCAACCAAAATACTTTCTTGGTTTGAAGGAAGAAGCCTACCAAATTTAACATCTTTACTACTTTCTCCTCCGACAATGACAAATTCACAGGGAGAAGCCAATGAGCGTCTGACCGCATGATACTGTACTGGTTTTCAAGTATGATGCAATCCAGCGCTTCTGAGACCTTCATGACACCCCCTGTGATCACTAATTCCCAAAACCCCTTATAACCTTTCAAAAACACAAATTCTGCTTTGAATCGTCCCATCCGCAGCAGGGTCTGCCACATTGCATGAGTAATGTAGTAGCACATTTTGTCATTCACAAATAACTTGTTTCCATCCCTCCTCTCTAGACGGAAATTTTCCCCCAAGTACGACATATTGAGTACAGTCTCAGAACTCTCTCCACTTGGCTGGCTTGCAATTTTGATCAACTCATCATGTGACCCTGGAGCCTTGGTCAGTACAAAGCAATTCACTCCCTTGAAAACCCGGCCCTGATAACGCCGCAGTAATGCGTAATCTAAAGACTAGCAAAAGGGCAGCAGCGAAATGATCCATTGGAACCCCCCTTGTAGAAGCCCCCCCACAGGGGTGAGCTTAAGGAATTGCCACGTGGCAAGACATATTTGAAAGACAAGCAAGAATTCGTTCATAATTTCCTGGACTTTCTCCATGATCAGACTTGAGACCTCCTCTACAGAAACAATAAACTGCAACCTACTGATCAGCGAGTGAGTGTGCTCATCATCTGTATCCTCATCCTCTGCTTCTTTACTTCCAGGCCACGCAATTTCTTTTTTCGACCCTCTTCTCTTTCGATTATTCCTCCTCCTCTTTCGACAATCATGCATTTTTTCTTTTTCGAGCATCATCTTCTTTTCTGCAAATCTTAACCCTTCACAGGTTACGCAGAGTATCGTAAAGCCATCTATGTCGTTAGAGTGAGAAGGCATTTTCTCTTTACTTCGATATTCGTGTTTGAATTCAAAAATTTATACTTACTTCTGTCTATCTTCATAAAGAGTGGGCGGCAGTCAGCAAAACTTATTGTCCATGCCCATCCTGTCGTCACTTTGAATGCATTTATTTCATGATCACATTTCCAGTCTCCCTCGTTGTTATCTTTTTCTTCCATTTGAAGAGGCACGCATTTTTATCCTTTTCTTCACTTTGGATTATTCTTCTTCTTTCTTCTTTCTTTTTTTTGGGCTCCATCTTCTTTGATTTACCCATCTTCTTTGATTCCCATTGGTCTTTTTTGATTTACACATCTTCTTTGATTCCCATCGGTCTTCAAAATGTTGACGCATCATTATAAGGCCTTCCATGCCATTGTCATGTTTAAGGAATTTAGACTTCTGTGATCCATAACAATGTTTAGAGAGTTTTCAGCGAAATCACATAAACCAACTTTTGTCGACGCTTTTCGAACCAACCAGTGTGGTTCATCGTCAGGACAAGTTGAATAACCATTCCAGCTTCGCTTGTTAAATAGGATGTGCAGAGACTCCCTGCACATCCTATTTAACAAGCGAAGCTGGATTGTTATTTCAACTTGTCCTGACGATTGAACACACTGTTGGTCGAAATGCTTTCGACAAAAGTGGTTTATGTGATTTCGTTGAAAACTCTCTAAACATTGTCGTTTTATCATCCTATTAATATAAAATTAAAGTTATAACAAATATTACACCTTGTCAACAATTTTCTAAATAACATTATATATATATTATAGTTAATTTAATGTTTGAATATTTTTTTAAATATTGATAAATAAATTTATAATTATGTAATTTTTTTTTTCAAATTTATCATATAAAATCTCATTCATACTTGAGAGACGCTTCTTAGTGCATATGGAAAGATATGTTTTATTTTCTTTCTTGTTAACATTTTGATCGGTCCAAATTAACTATCAATCTTATATTATAATACGTAAATTGATATAATTATATTATTATATACATTTGACTTAGTTTAAATTACATAAAAAAACTAAAATAAAATTTAATAATTATAATTAATAATTAAACTAACCTAGATCCATCTTAACTTTGGATAGAGATCAAATCTCTTTTTTCTTTTTTGCAATGTTAACTATATCTTGCTATTGATGATTACAAAGTCTAGAAAGACATGATCTTCAAAAGATGCTCTCCTATATACATATATGCTCTTCTGAGCTAAGCATTACCCATACTAACAAAAAGATCTTACAATTCTATTACAGAATGATATTGCATAACAACACTAGAGGCTTACAGTGCAAATCCTTGAACGCTGAGTAACCACATGAAAAACAAGAGCTTTCTACCATGTTGAGACCATTACTAAACCAGGAAAAAAAAAAACCAGAAATGAACAAAAAGTAAGATCATAAACTTTAACAGTCACATCTCCCCTGTAAGCACAAGGAGTGACTTTAGAAAAGATGGAAGGAGTGAGAGAATTTTGGTCCACATCGCTCGACTTCTCAAGATAGGCAATACCTGCGGAAAGAGAAAGCCTATGCCTAAATAAAAGATTTGTCACTGGATTGAAGTTCCTGTAAACATGAAAAAATAAAATTCGTTGAAATAGCTACTTCATATTTATGATTCTAAATTTCCAAAAATAAAAATTTAATCATTCTCTACATTCTATAATTCCAAAATTTAAATAAATCTAAACTCTAATATAATATATATTATTAATTATATATATAATAATTATTTTATAATATATATATATATATTATATATATATATTAATATAATAATTAATTTTTCATCTTTAAATTTCACTCCATAAATAAAACATCCATTTTAATATTAGACAATAGTGTACCACAAAAGCTGAACTGGATGGTTATCATGATATTTCATTTTTGCAAAGGACTATGGTATAGTGTACGAAGAAGGATGACTTGGAGAGGGCATGGGAAATTGGTTATCATGTTATTTCATTTTGCAGAGGACGATGGTCGGTTGGACCCATAGGAGTGAGATGCATGAATTATATTCAAAATATATTAAAGTTTTGAAATTCAATCATGTTTAAAGGTGGGATAGTGTGCTGAAAATAGTTTTTTCTATTTTCAATAATCGATTATGATTTGACTTTTTTTTTCCAACGAATTGAATTTTGAATTTTGATGAGGAATTATTTTTCTTTTAATATATTAATTTTGGTTTTATAATATTTAAAATTTTGTACATGTATGGAAAAAGGTTTTAAATTGGATTTTGATAAAAAAAAAATTAACTAATTTTTATTTATTAATGTTATTTGATATAGTAAAAAGGTATAAATGATGTTTATTTCATTGAGAAAGTTTATCATTTTATTATTTTTATATTGTTTAATTTATAAAATAAATGTCATGATTTAGAGAAAAGTTTAATTTTGAATTTATTTTTTTTTTATTAATTTTATTGTTAATCGACAAAATTAATTTTTTATGAGTTTATTGTTAGCTTTTAGTTTGAGTATAAAATTTATACAAGGTATATCTTAGTACTTGAGTTTAAAGAAGTGATTAGTTACAATACTAACATGATAAGATTTTTTGAGTTTAAGTTTTTGTGATGTAAGCAATTTTGATATGATTTTTCTAGATTCATTGCAAAGTGTTTTTTGAGTCGACATTTTAGGTTAGGAAGTGTGGCTTATCAGCAAGACACTATGATCCACACTTGCTAGCTCGAAACATCGACTCCAAAAACACATTGTGATGGATTCAAAAGAACCATATCAAAATAGCAAGACTTGTCTATACTAAAATATCTAGAAACTAAAAACAAAAGAGTCATTGGCTTTATAGTCATTCTGAAAACTAGGAGGAGACAGATGGATCCACTTCAGTGGGAGCAAAAACAAATTTATTATTGGTTCCTAAACTAGATCTTGTGGCCAAGCTAGCCTCGATATGCTCCAATATATTGTCCAGAGCTTTCATTTGAAGTTGCATTTCACCAAGCATTAACGGGGTTTCATCTTTGGCATCATTTCTTTCCAATAAAACATGATCAAGTAGTGTCTTTATTTGCCAGTAAAATCAGCGTTATGAAGACATTGATTCTAGCATCCCTTGCTATGCCATGTGTCTTGAATCCAAGCAACAACTTCTGAGAGGTATCTTAGTTTGAGTGGAAATCCTATTCTTGGACAGCCTCCACCTCTACATCTTGAAGCTACTATTGTATTTCTTTTGAGATTTGACATATGGAATAGTGTTATGGATGACTGGACTATGTAGCGAACACATAAACCTCCCTGAAAGCCATGACCTCCACTTCCTTAGTGCTTTTGTGCACAATGTTGAGTCATAATTGTGACATGAAGCAAGGGATTGGACAAGGAAAGAGATGAGGGAAGGCAAGAATTGTGAGGACCCAATAGGAGAAATAATGGTGGGTGTCAAGAAAGTGCAGACAAGCTAAATTACCCTACCGAAAACTAGTAATGATGCTAGTAGCACAAACTAGAGATGGGAAGAAAACATCACTCATTCATAACAAAGAAATCGATGAGGAAAAGAAGAGAAGTGGGAATATTCTTATGGCAAGGGGATGGAAAATAAGAGAAGGAGGCCTCCATCATAGTGAAAGATGGGAACAAATGAAGCTACATTAATAATCCAATGAGAGTAGTAGCATAGCGTTGGGCTCACATCAGTGAGCAATCACAAAGAGTAAGGGACTTCATTAAAACATCATCGATGGGACTAGGTCTCATATTGTCTAAGTGATTGGGGACAACGGGGCACATCGCCCTCATTAATTGTATGGAGTGGTGGAGGCCTCGCCAACATCCTCCCTTTTCCATTTATCTTTTCCCACATCAATTTTTCCATTTATCTTTTCCCACCTCACCTTTTCCATTTATCTGTTCCCACATCACCTCATCCGAGAAATAAAAAAAGAAAAAAAGTCTATTAATTTAAATCTTTTTGATTTATTATTATAAACTTTAATTACCCAATCTTTATCAAATTACAAGTTTAAATAAAATTATTATTAATTTATTGTAAAAATAAATTTAACACTTTCAACTAATCATAATCAAATTATATAATATTAACCTTTTAAACATACAATTCGTTTAATTCAATTTTTTTTTTAATTTCATATTAAAATAATAAATCTCTTTTTAACATTATTTTAAAATTTTAAAAACTATAAATTTATAAAATTTTAATTAAAGAAAATATAAAAATTTAATATTTAATGGACATATACACAAGTATACATTCTGTTGATTGTATTTATTGTATTTAGGTTTTGTGGTTAAGAAAAATAATTTTAAATACACTTTCATAGACAATACCCCATCCCCAAAACCCTAAAACTTTAAATACACTTTCACCAACTTAATAAACCGTATTTTAGTGATTTGTTTAAAAATCCAATGAATTGTAAAGATATTATCTTGCTTATTTATTGAAAGGACAAAGAATTCGTCAACAAAATGAATATGGCTACTTATTTAAGTGATGATGTTTCATGAAATTTTGCACATTCTTATATATGTAAATAGGTTTATATTATATTTAAAATATTACTTTTTTATGTGATAATATCTTTTGATTAATTATATATTTATAATTATAAAATAAATATCATTAAGTAAGTAATATTTGTAAATTTTATTATGATACATGTAGGATTACAAAGAGGTTAAGGTTTTGTGTGTTTAAAAATATTATAATTTAAAATATATTTTTATATTTTTTAAAAAAGTTAATATTTGGATTGTAATCATGTACATGGGAATAAAAGTGGTGGAAACTCCAATTATTTTTGAGTTTTTATTTTGGAATTTGTTAATGAGATATTTTGTAAAATTTAAATGGCGGGTTGTAGGGCATGTTCTATTTCTCCAAGGTTGGGCAATAAATCCATTATAGAAACTAAGGAGGAAAAAAGCTGACCTAAAAATAATAAAAATAATACCCTCAATAGGTGGTGACCCATGCATTGGAGAAGAAAAACTTTGTGACTTTAAACTTGTACCATGTGTTATAGTGAGGAGATGGATGGTTTTGTTGAAAGTATTTATTGAAATCCAAGGAACATAATGTTAGGGGCCTTATAGGCCTATTTAGGAAGACCATGGTTTAAAGAATCCACTCATTGGTTTCAAAATTGGATATCCCGTTTTTGTAAGAAATTAAGATAACCAACTTCACACTAATTAGAGTCCTAATACATATATGACATGATGTTATATTCCATACTAAATACAAAATTAGGCAAGGAGAGACAACCACTCAAACATCACCTAAGTTTTTTTCCATGCATTATTAAGTAGGGGTTTGAGCCATCCAACTAAGTTGTGTTGGTGCTTCTCAACCTCAATGACAATGTTTTGGACCTTGCTAATTTATATGCATTTAGTAATGTTGAAGCTAAATCTATGTTGTACACTAGATATTGTGTGGGGTCTTCAATAATGTGAAATCCTAGGATGACCAATTGGAACTTAACTCTATTTGCATGCCTCAAAGAGAGGGTACAACATGGAATGGACTCAAGACCAAACATGGTATCTGCGAACCCATCAAAATGTTGAATCGTCATATTTATGGTTCACATAATCAAAATTTAGTATTAGTTGGCTATGAACAAGTCATGAAGTGACTTGATCAAGCTAATTATGTTGTATAAATATAATACATTAACTTTAAATAATGAATGTAGGTAGTCGTGAAATTTTTGGAGCAAGATACTCTTTCTAACCACCAACCCATTAATTTTTATATTTCTCGGGATGTAGCCAAACCAAGATTGTTTAAACCCTTATACATGTTCAATGTTTCATGCCTTCAACATCTAACTTGTATGTAGGCCATTTTATGGATCTAGAAGTTCTTGGGTTTGCCTCAGGAACATGGAAAAGTTAGGGGGATATTTTTTTCCAATCATATAATTTTCAATGGTTTTTCCCCCCAAAAAAATTGTCAATTTCCTTTTTTCCTAAAAACGATTCATCCAAATTCTATAGAATAAAATTAATTTACCTTGAAAATTCCTAAGAAATTGTAAAATTTATATAAAATACTTTATAAATCTAAATAATTTTATAAAAATGTAGCCAAACCTTTTATAGTTTTCATATTAAATACTAATAAGATTCACTAAGGTACTTTAAGATAAATTTCCATCCTTAAAATTTTCCCGCTCAAGAAGCTAATGTGTTGATTAAGTCATGAAATGATGCCATAGGTTAGGTCACTGCCTTGTTATAAGAGAATGGACTATGAGATACAATTGTGGATTGAACCCACCACAAGCAACCAAGAATAAATTTGAATATACCTCATTCCTTCTTCAATATATTTCCTATGATGCTACAATCCAAGCTCAATTTTTCAAGCTATACCATCTTACGAATGTGCATGAAAGTACAAAGCCTAGAGGACCCAAATTTAGTCTTTGTCGCATTGGCCCAAAGCTAGTGATTAACCCATGAAGGAATTTTTCAAGAAATTGTACATTAAAGAATCCTATGAAAATATTAGTGGCCTAAAGATAACATTGAGTAAGGCTATTGATCCAAAGTGAATTGATTGGGATTTTTTTGCTCACTATCATACAATGTTCCAATCTAATAGTATGTGCATTATATGGAAGCTATTCATGTAAACGTGCATTGACCTTGTCCCTCAAAAAGTCTCCCTAGTGTAAAAGACATATTTTTTATAAGGAGATGATCCTCTTGGATATAAGGAGCTCATTGATAATGATGACTAATGATAGATCCCTATGGTTCACCAGTTTCTCAATTGAGTTTTTAAATCACATATGACTTTGTTGGGCTCGGCCAAAATCTATATATATATAGAGAGAGAGAGATATATTATTTTTCTTTTTCTTTTATTTATTTATTTTATTTTTATTTTTTTTCCGAGAAATATCTTAGGGATATC
The DNA here is from genome assembly GCA_000404065.3 of Pinus taeda. NCBI lineage: Eukaryota > Viridiplantae > Streptophyta > Pinopsida > Pinales > Pinaceae > Pinus > Pinus taeda. The sequence continues at coordinate 5,560 of APFE031245248.1, read as the reverse complement.
ATTAATAAAGGTTTTATCAAATTCATCGCCAAGGAAAGGGACTTTGATTTGATTATTAATTGGAAACTCATTATCCATCAACTATCAAGATTGATTAGGATAGTTTATTCTAGATAAAATAATCGTAAATTGGGAAGACATGGAAAGGACTCATCGTCTTGGGTTGAAATCCCTTTATGTCAAACTAGACATGGATAAATCATATAACTAGGAGGAATGGTTGTTAATCCTAGCCATGTTATAAGCACCCAATTCCAGTCAATTCTTTGTTCATGTTGTTGAGACCCTATTTATGAGTGCATTGGAATGCCTATTTGTTAATCAAACTAGTTTTGAGGGAGTTGACCTACGTTGGTTAAAAAGGAAACATGATTGCTTTTATCTAACACTTTAATTGATAGCCATTGAAGCTTTATAACACCTTATTGATCACCAAAATTTGTTGATATGTTTTTGGATTACTCTAAAAGTGATTACACCATGTTTAAGCGTGCTTCATGTGATGTGGGGTGCATGTTGTATGGACTACCCTTAATTGTTTTATGATTGACATGCACATGGAGAGGTGGATTACTATTTGATTTCTAGACTTTGCTTGATGCTTATGTGGCATTCTTTCTTGTAGTGTTGGAGACCTTAACAATTTGGTGACTTCTTCATAATGGCCACATGGAGATTGAGTTGCTTTCTTGGAGGATACCTTGCGTTGGAGAAGAAGAATTATGAATGATAAAGGAGAGAATTGAGCCCTATATGGCATGGGTGCATTTGGATCACTTGCATGGAGGTCTGTACTTGACTTGATAATGATTAGGTTGAGGATTTGGCCATATAGTATGGTTAAACTAGAGGATTAGATTAATTTGGAGGAGTGTTGGAGCCTTGGAAGCTTGTGGAGGAGGATCAATGTACACATCGTGTGGAGTGTTCATGCCTTGGAGTCTTACTTGTTAATAATACCACCTTGGAGCTTCATATTTGTCCACTTGGAATGGAGTGTTTCACATGTGTGGAACTACTTGTTGAAGATATATTGTGTGTAAGGGTTTAGGCCAATTTTTTGTTGTTGGACTCCCTTACCTCTCATATAAATAGAGTAAGGAGGGAGACCTTCCAATATTTGTTCATCCACCATCTTGTCTTAAATGTGTGAGGAATGTTGTGCTCATCTCTTTCTCTCTCTTGTGTAATCTTCACCGTCTCATATTTTTTTCTTAAATGCTAGGGTTCTTGGAGAAGCTTTAGGTTTCTCTAGTTTTAGGGTTTTACCCTAATAAGACACTAGGGCTTACTGTAGAGGAGAGTGATTAAGGAGAAGGAAATGTATTGGGAACTCGTGGGAAACAAGTGTTGAAGAAAAGGAGGACTTACTTGTGTTGATGCATGATTATTAGAGGTGTTTGGTGGTAGATAATGTTTCTTAGTTTTCCTTAGCTATATTTTTGGAGAGCTTAAAGAATTGTGCCATATTTATTGTGTTATGTACATATACTTCATTCTTATATATATATATATATAAACTAGTACAATTCTTTAAGGGAAAACCACTAATTACCACTAAAGATCTCATTGTCTCCTTGATTTGGTAATTTCCTAGAGTTCTTATGTATGATGATTTAACATAACATATGGCTAAAAGTGTTAAGTGATTTGACACTTAACTTGAAGATAACATAGAAACATTTTCTATAAAAATTATCGTAATTAAAGAGATTATATAAGGTTTATATTTGGAAAAGTGTGCCCTAAGGGTTGAAACTTATTGACACATGTTTGGTATATATTCTCCTAGCCTTCCTAGTGTGTAAAGTTGAAGTGACAAAGAAATAGCCCATTTGTGAAATATTGTCCTTAAAAATACCATGAAGGTCACATGGTTGAAGGATTGATTGGTTGCCTTAAAAACAAATGTGGAGAAAAAAGAGTTGGTGCCCATTATCTTGAATGGACTATTATGATTTTGGAAGCATTTTGTTCGAAGGTTTTTTTGCTTATGATAACCTTATATATATGTCAAAGTTGCAAGACAAACTTATGTAGGAAGAGATTAGGTTGGATACTTATTCAATGCAGAAAATGGAAATAAAAGAAATGGGGACAAAGAAGGAAAGAAAGAAAGGGAACAAGAAGGGGAAGAAAAAATATTCAAGTCCAAGAATGAAAGACTCGAGCATGATAAAATAATTTAGGTGTCAAAATATGTGACATTTTGTTAATCCGTGTCTAGAGAAGAAGAAGGGGAATTCCAAAGAGGATGTAGGAGCTAGTGAAGTAATAATGGTTGAGGAGTCGTCCTAGTTTGAGACCAAAGTATCCATTTTCTTTTCTTTTTTCTAACATTGTGCTAAATACTAGAGGGTATATTGTGGATAGTGGGGCATTGAGGAATATTACTTATGAGAATAAAATCTTTGACAATATTCAATATCAAGAGGAGTTATGTGTATGGAGTTGGGTGGTGCTGCTACATATCCTAAGAAAGTAGTTGGATCTATTTCCTTTTGGAATCCATCAGGTGATGTTCTTGAGTCTCATTTTAAGAATACCATTGCAAAATTAGTAGTTGTAAGTTAGGAAGTTCAAGGATTTTAGATATAGGTGTGATAAATGGTGGCATTAACAAGTTGTGTGTTGATCTTATGGCAATTGTATAGATTAGAGGGAATTTGGTTGAGCTGTCTGGATCTAACGAGCCATGTTTTAAGAATGCATGTTTGGATTCCAAGTAGACATGTTTAGAACCTAATTTAAAATCAATGATTGATTCTAGGCTTGCAGTTGATGGGAACTTTATAGAATATAGGAACAAGGTTGTTGGATTGCCTCAGGGAGAGGGATTTGACTTTAGTGTTACCCTTGCTTCAATATTTTTTCAAAAAGAAGGTGCCCATGTTGATGTTGATGCTTCTAGAAAGATACACATTATCACAAATTGTTGATTAATTTATCCCATGATGTTGACTTAAGGAATGATTGGGCTAGGTAAATGGCTTATGATCTAGAGTTATGTTCCTTCATATTCACAATTTGTCAAATTTCTTTGGAGGTTCAATGTATTGTGATAGAATATTGTATTTTTGGATACAATGATACTTTCAGAGCTTACATGATATACATTCCAATATACTAAAATGTTACGGTGAGGAGAGGTGATGTTTGATAAGGATGTGAGATCTTCTAATTCATGAGGTTCTCCTTCAATATAATAAACCTTAAAAACATAAAAATTTAGAAAGAAATATTGAAACATCCAAAATACCAAAATGTTCACCATGAACATCATAAGAATATAAAAATAAGAACCCTTAAGGTAGGGTAACACCACAATTACTTCTTATTGAATGAATCACTTCATAAGCCATGCTTGCTACAATATAGGTAATCCAACACGTCCAATACAATGATACTCAAGTGTATTTATACCTTCTCATGAGTATTCCTGAGTGCATATGTCGACCACTCCATATTACAATATTATTTCCTTTTAATTACATAGTGAGCTTATTCCATTATTATGGCCACATTACATACATTACCTCCCTAGTTAAATTTCATTTGATCCCCATTTGTATGTTTCATCCTCAAAACATTGGAAGAAACCATTTAATATGACTTACTAAGCAATGTAGTCAACTAGTGCCATCCATGAGTATCCATCCGTCTTAGTAAAATGTGGACATGACATCCAAATGTGACATTTCCTTTGTGATTTTCATACTTATTTCTCCACATAATCCATGTCTTTTTCATTCTACTCAAATATCTCCATGCACTGCTTTGAGTCTTTTATGCAAGGTATTTTTTAGATTTTAGGATAATATATTGAGATTGGCAAATATTTTATAGTATTTAAATGTCTCATATATTGTCTTATTTCAAAACCCTATTGTTACTTTTGGGTATAAATAGTCATACTATATATGTCGGAAGGAATCATATTCCCTATTTTCAATTGGACAACATAAATAAGGAATCATAATCACTGATTTTTAAGCAGACAAGAGAAATTTGGAATCATATTTTCTCATGGTAATGGGTGGCCCATGGCAATTATACTTGGTATTTGATGTGAAGAATCCTATTTAAAGGTTAAACCATAGATAATTTTCAAGCCCATGATACTAGGTGGCCCATGGTATTCATCCATGTTATTTGATGTGATAAATATTATTTAAATGTTTGGTAAACTCCATTAAAATGATTCAAATGGTTACATTGACTATAGAGAATGAAGTTATGTTGTATGTCTTTTCATCCCACTTTGTGTTAAAATCCATGATATAAAAAGTTATGTACACAACATTTTTCTTTTATATGTTAATACAATAACATTATATATGTTGTTCCATTTGAACCATTTATGATCCAGATTTAAACAGGAACGCAGCAAAATACAGAGATAACCATATACACAAATATGCAGCGGAAATAATACTTCATTTCATTAATGAAAAATACTGAAATATGCTTACAACCAGAAATGGAAATAAACCAGCTAGGGCGATGGTAGCTTATCTCTGAGAAGAGATGTGGTGACTACATGCCTCTTAACTGTGTTACAATGAGGCTCGGAGGCCTATTTATTGTTGAGAAACAATGAAAAACCCTTCACATCCCAAAACCTAACCCTAGAAGATGAAACGCCAAATTGTGGGCCCCGTTTGGGTAAATTGGTACATCAATTTCCCAGGGTCGTATCTTTGGCATATGATCTCCGTTTGACGCGTACGATAGCTTGTTAGAAAGATCTATCCGAGAACTACCACTTTGGGAAGGGCAACATGGGTCGATGGACCCATGTTGCCCCCAAATTTCCCAAAAAGCGTCGTTTAGGGCCTCAAAACGGCTCCGGAAGTTCAGGACCCGAAAAACTGCTAAAAATAGTAACTGTGTTACAATTTAGGAAACTGAAAAGGCTGAGAGAGACAGTTGCGGGGATCCAAATGGGATAGGTGGGTGGCCACCAACATCCACCTGGATCATTCCTCTCCCCTTAGGAAGCAATGGTCCCCATTGCGTTGAGTTCCTCCATCTGCTGAACTTGTCTTGCAATCTCTGATGTGTCCA
>APFE031245232.1:200959-281946 GCA_000404065.3 Pinus taeda | reverse complement strand
TTAATACAAATAAGTCCATTCTTCTCAATGATTTGTTGTTAATGAATTGTTTCATATACTCCTTGGTCTATATGTTGAATATGCTTTGTTTTATGGAATATTCAGGTGTTATGTAATTGTTTAATTGTTAGTGTATGTAGGTTTCAAGGTGAAGGAGGAGCTCATCTGGATCGATGAGGCTGGACTGCTGCAACAAGCGTTGGACTTGAGGTAGGATCGAAAAACACTTGGTTTCTCATAGAATAATGTATGTTTAGAGAAGGATTGCTCTTAATTGTCTTGTTTGTCACTAGAGAGTCTTAGACTCCTAGGGAGGTTAGTTTTGTCAGCAAAAATAACTCTTTCCGCGTGACAGTAATTGCCCCACTACTGGGAGTGGAACTATTACTTTCATATATTTTTTTACAAAAAAATGTCTAAAATTCTTTACATATTTATATACAACAAATGCTTGTTTTTCTACTTCTGAATATCTCAATTCAACACCCTGAAAATTTGAACTGAAAAAAGAGATGGGTGCTTCAATTTTGTAATTATTAATTTGTGTCAAACAGACGACATAAGATGTTGAGAAAGCAAAGGTATATAATATTAAATGATCAGAGAAATTCAGAGTATTTAAAGGAGCATTGACAATTTCCTGTTTGATTAAATTGAATGTTTTCTTTTCATGATGACCCCATTTAAAAATTTTGTCTTTCTTAATCATTTGTTGTAATGGAAAAATAATTTGTGAGAAATCAGGGACAAACCTTTTGAAAAAATTGATCTGTCCAAAAAATGATTGCATGCCTTTTTTGTTATATGGTGGAGAAATTTCTAAAATTTCTTTTATTCTGTCAAGGTCAATGTAAATTCCATTTTTTGACACAATGAATCCTAAAAGTTTCCCTTCAATAAGAGCGAAAAAAGACTTTTTCAGATTTAATGAAATCCCATATTTTCTACAACGTTCAAAAATTTGTCTTAAGTCCCACAAATGATTATTTATGTTCTTTGAATAAATAATAATGTCATCCAAATAAACAACAACCGTTTTGTTTAACTGACTTTTGAAAGTTATATCCATGGCTTGTTGGAAAGTGGCCCCTGTGTTTATTAAACCGAATGGCTTTTTTTAGTAGGCATAAGTTCCCCATTTAGTTATAAAAGTAATCTTTAGCCTAGCATCTAGGTGGACCATGATTTGAATATATCCTGAGAAACCATCAAGGAAAAACATAAGTTTGGAAACAACAACTATTTTTTTAACAAATGAATGAAGGATAATCTTTCTTCAGACGAGAGACCAAGTCCTAAATTAATGTTTTGAGGTTCAAGATTTGTCCCAAGGTTTATTAATTCAAATCTCAAAGTTGAACTTTGTAGTTTTGAATTAGAAACTATTTTAAACCTGTCTTTTAAATCTATCTTTTAAATCATAGAGATCCTCAAGTTTTACTATAGATTTGGGTATGGGATTATCATCGATTTTCTGTTTTAATTTATCATTGTGGTCATCCTCATCAATTATTTGGTCATCGTATGATTTTTCAGAAGTTAAGAAGCTTAAAATGTCTTCATCATCATTAAATACTCGTCAATTGGTGATATTATTAGGAATGGATGGTCTAACGATTAACTCTACAAAAATTCTATCGGGACTATAATCTTCAAATGGGATCAGTTTTAATGCAAAATTAGCAAGAAGGTTAGCGCTGGCATTCTACATCCTAGGAATAGCAAAAATGATAAACGCTAAAAAATGTGAATTGAGAGACTAAACAAAAGACTGATAATGCTTCAAGTGTGTAGAGATACAGTGCATCATGTTTCTTACTTGCTTAATTACAATTTCTAAATCTCCAAAAACTTGAAAGTATTTAATGTCAAGGCTAATTGCTTTGTACATACCTTGGACCAATGCCTCATATTCTTCAAAACAATTTGTGCATTCGAATTCCAATCTACAAGTTAGCATTGTCTTCACACCTTTAGTATTAATTAATATGCAACCTGCTCCTACACCATCACTTGATTTCAACCCCTCAAAATACAACGTACAGAATAAAGAATTAACTAATGGTTTTTATAGCATATTTATACATCTAGAAAAGTCTGTCTGTGAAAAAATTTCAATTTGAGAAGTTACAGAATTACTCATAAATGTTGACAGTTGTGCTTTAAAATTTTCAAAAAATGTTTCAGTAGAGTAGTTTCCAAGGATGTTGTTATTAAATGCTACTGCCTCATTTTCACCTTTGAAATCGGTTACCGAATGTTTCATGTGTTTTTCTTAGTTGATTCGAATTTGACTTGTCTTGCCCTTAAATGGGAGCCATAAGTGAGACCAATCAATGGAAAAATAATGGTGTATTTTTTCTGACCAACCTTTACTAAGAATTAGACCATATAAATCTAGGATATTAGCACCTAGTATATCAATTATTTGACAAACTTCAGGATTCGAAGAGAATCTAATAAGAACTGAATTCATTTCTCCTATGAATTTGACTTTTGTCCTATCGAGCTTCAGAATGTGAACTAGATTTTTCTAGGGTGACATGTTTAATTTTAGACAAACTGAATATGACATGATATTCGAAGAATCCCCTGAATCAACCAAGAAGTTATGTACATTTTTATTAAATATTTCAAAAGTCAAAAGGAAAGGAGGGGTATGTGAATTAGACTTTTCACCTATTAGAATAGCATCAGAGGAATCTAATAATGAATGACCAAGAGGTTTACCCATTCTGTTAGAAGCTTTGGATACCACAATAGTAGGAAGAGGAGAAGTAGGTACTGCATTCAATTCTTTCAATAAAAATTTATATTGTTTGAGTTTAGTGAGTTCATCAAGGGAAATTTTTTATTTTATTTTCTTCATATCCTCAACTATATTGTACTCAATAGTATCTGAAACTACTAAGGCTCTGGTTGAAGATGGAGAATTGGATTAAGACGGAATTACTTGGGGAATAGTGGAAGTGGATTTTTTAGCAGCTTTACCTTTAGTAGTATAAGTTGAATCTTTTTGTTTTTGAATTGGTTTTATAGGATCAACTGGACCTTTAATTCTTGTGCTAATACGTAATGCTTCATATTCATTTTCACTATCAGAAATAGGAAGAATAAAATTCCACATTCCATTTAACTCAGCTATTTGTTCATCTTAGGATTCATCAGCAAAAAAAGTTTCTTCCTCCTCATCTTCATCATCAGTTTCTGCATTAGAAATCATTTTTGGAGGTTGTGGATTAGGTGTTTGATTTATTATGTATGTTCTAAAAGGTTTCTTGTAAGAAGATTCAGCTACTTGTTTTTTCATCTCTACCATCTTATTCGACAAAGTTTTAAGGACTTGTTGCAAGCCTTCAAGATCAAAGGGATCTTGAAGTGTTTTCTTTTTAAATTCATCCTTAAATGTAAGTATTTTTAATTTTCTCTCTTCTTGATCATTTTTCTTTTCTAGTGCGCTTATCCCATTCTCTACAGGCACAACCTATTTCATGTTTTATACCAAGGTATTTTTATTAGCTCTATCTACAAAAATTGCTATGTTAGAAGGAAGAGATGAAATATACCATTCAATTTATACATCAACACCAACTCTAGAAGTAGCTGGAATTTTATTTAACAATTTGTTAAATATGGAATTGAAATCTTTTATCTTTTCCCCTAAATTCATTTTTAAATTGGAAAGGTCATTGATAAGAGATGTTGTTGAGCACTCATCACAAAATTTAGTCAAAAAATTTTCTTCAAAAATATCCAAACTAGTAATAGAATTGCGTGGTAATGAAAAGTACCAAGACCCTACTGATCTTGTAAGAGTGTACGAGAACAATATAACAACAAAATCTTATTCATCTACCTCGTTAAGATTGATGGCTAACATATAATTATGAAGGTTCTCTTCAGAAGGTAACCCATCATCAAGATTGAATTTGGGAAGCCATCTTTCAGGATGACTTGGTAGAGGATGAAGTGGTGTAGCATTTGAACAGCTCTCAGATTGGACCAAGGTCTAGCTTCCAGTGTAACAGTTGGAGAGGTGGATGTGAGGAAAGAAGAAATGGAAACTGTGATAGTACTTCTTGAGGAAGAAATATTCGTTTTTGTAGAGGAAATGGAAATATATGAAATGATATGTAGAGAAAAAGGAAATGGAAAAAGGAATAAATGGATATGCTTGTGAATGAGAGAATGGCGTAATCACACTAGTATATTTTTGGGAATCTGATGTATCACTTTTCGTTTGGAGGGATTGAAGTCAAAATTCAAATGGCGATATGCCAAATTTTTCACTTCAGGACCAAGTCAAATCACCGGTTCCATGAAACATAGAAGTTATACTTCCTTCAGACACTTTGGATGATTCATGCTTTTCTGTTGAAATGGAGGTGTCTTCCAATTTATTTATCAAAGCTATAATTTCTAGTGGTTTTGGAGTATAATCTGTAGGGATTACCTCAGGAAGTACTCTAAGAGACTTGGGAGGTGATTGTACAACTCCTAATCTAAAAGTAGGATATTCTGGAGGGGATCTAGAAGATGTAGGCAATCTGGAGGGGGAATGACTCTTGGAATGGCCTTTTGTTTTTTGGATTGGACTTAATTTCTATTCATAGTCTTCAAACCCTCCTTCTAGCACCAAAATGTGTTGAGGCCTCGAAAAGAGCTGCATCAACATGGGGGAAAACCACCTAGTCCGGACCTTAAGACAACTCCTTTTCCGTTTAGGTAGTTGCTCCGACTGGGGATAATGGGACCAATTTCCCAATAAAAGGTTATTTAATGAATATGTAATTCTTATAGTGAAGTGAAATATATGGATTGGAAGTAATGAATTAAATTGAAAACATATGCATTAATCAACTCTATAACCCGAGATTGTTTAACATTTACTAGATGTGATCTATAATGATTTTCCTTAGTAAATGACAATGTAGATTGCTCAAACACCAATGGAAATGAAAATATTTCAATATGATTACTTCGATTAAATAGTTAATCAAAATAATGTGTATAACTCATATCACATTTAGAATATCAAAGCAAAGTTCTTAACATGTAAAAAAATATCAATGGCAGCATGATCATAAATTAATACATGTAACATTGTTCTTTAAATACCATGTAATAAGAAATTTGAAAAGATGTATTTACTATTTACTTATGAACAAAATAGAGGTACAATGATAGAAATACCATATGCTTGTTTCTTAGCTCATAAAATAAATAGCAGCAATTTAGTCCTTCTCACAAAGATGACTTCGGGAGTACAAAAGTGCGACTTCTCAAAATTCTTTATGAAAAATCCTAAAACAATGTTTGAATCGTTATATTGGGGAAAATATTAAAGTATAGTAGTGCAAGCTTTCGTAAGCCTTTCTTCATAAAATTCTGGACCTTAATTTCATACAATAAGTAAGCTTAAAGAGCAGAAAAACAACTGAATCTATTGTGCAAAGCATTGAGGGAATTTAAATAGGTCACTTCACTAATGCTTAAAGGAAAACAAATTTTTTTTGGTAGGAATTTTTTGGAAGTTATTTGTTGTCCTCATCAGCTTTTTCTATTCCATTGGATTATCTGGATGTTTTTCCATCTGTTTGAAATGAATTTCCACTTATCAGCATAGTTGTCCTCTTTTGTTGTGAACTTGAACATGGAAAACAAGAATCGATAAGTAAAAATTAAATGAGACTGATAAGTGAGTTTTATTTGAAACAAATCACGTTTTGCAGGAAATCAGGAAAAGTGTAGAGCATAATAAATCCCAAACACAACCATAATGGAGAGGAATGTGGAGTGAGGTTTGTGATAAGAGGGACAAACTTTACAGTTTTATGGAAAATTACAATCTCTTTTAGACGAGAGGTAGAACTTAGAATAATCACAATCAGTTGGAGATCATGAGGGGATGAATTATTGTCATATTTCAAGCAAGAAGAATTCCTATCGAAAATCAGAATCATATCCATTAATATTAAGTCGCAATCGAAATGGAATAGGAAAAGGAGAAACATGAAGTATGACCCTTTGATATTTGAAGTAGCCGTGGATGTGGGGGAATTTATGAATTGACATGTAATTTCTATCGGGTTCGGGGCTTGATCACAGATCACAATACTTAGGAATATCGCAATAGCAGTTATGGAGTGGCAGGCTATAAGAGTTTCCTGAAAGAATTTTGATTTGTGATATGCGGGATGATGTAAGGGATGATGTGATGGTGATTTCACCATGATCTGGAAGATCCATGTGGAAATATGATGTGGTAGATGATGTGGCAGATGATATGGCAGTGGAAAGGGGAGGTTTAATGGTTCTTTCAGAGGGAGTTTGAAGTGGTAAGTGGTTTGTGAAGAGGGGAGTCTGAAAGAACAAAGGAGTGACACGTAGATATGGGGCTGGATGAAAAAACCACTTTTCAGACCCCACCCTTTGAGAAACTTAAAATTGAGTGAAGGGGGTCCAAAACTTTCTTTGTCATTGATCTCAGCAGATTAGATCTGAGCCATCTAGATGAAAATCTGAATAAGTCCAAATAAAAATCGGAATGGGCAGAGGAAGAATGTCTTAAGTTCTATGGCTTTTGCAATTGCGCGGATGTGGGGGGTGTATGAAATGGCATTTATAATACTATCAGGTCTGGCCTTTATTGTATATTGCAATAGGCATGAGGTAGGAGTATGGAATTAAGCTTTTTTTTTTTTTAACTTTTGCGATAGCCGCAAACACGGGGGATTTTATGAATTGTAGTGGATAATCCCGTTTGGTCTAGGGCTTTATCGCAATCCCAATTGGTGTTCAATGAGCCTAATCACAATCCAAAACTGGTGTAGGTAGTGGGGAATGGACCTATATGATAGTGAATTATGCAATAGCCACAGATGTGGGAGGATTTATGTATTGGATTGTATAATCTCTTCGGGTCCGGCCTTTATCGCATATCGTGATCGGTTAAGGCATGAGGAAGTCCTTTCCTTTATAATTTTTTATTATCTCGATGTGTGATGTGGGGTATGGTGAAGAGTTGATTATTTTGATTTTTTTCAAAATAACCCATGTTTTAATACTTAGGGCTTTAAAAGCTTAAGTGTGATCTAGGTTTCGGGGGCTATTTAAAATTTGTTTTTTTTGGATAATCAAGGTTTAATATTTCAGTTTTTATTAAAAATCTGAAGTATTAAACTCTGGTTATGGGATTTTATCAACATTTTTTTGTATGTTGATTTTCTATTTTTTATTTTTTTTATTTTTTAAAGAAATAAAATCAAAGGCTTGTTTTTAAACTAAAGGATCCCTATTTTAAGATAATAAATTTCATAGGAAATTTATAATATATTAAAATAGGGGTTGTTGAACAGTATAATAGGTGGCTACATGCTTCTCAACTGAGTTACAATTAGGCTCAAGGGGCTTTTTATTATTGAAAAATAAGATAAAATCCTAACCCAAGGAGATGTAACACCAAGAGTTTATGGGCCCTGTTGGGGTTAGTTGGGCAACCAACTTCCTAGGGTCATAACTTTCTCATATTACCTTCGTTTAATGCGTATGATACCTTATTGGAAAGATCTATCCAAGTATGTTATCTCACCGAAGGTATTTTTCCAAAAAAACATCATTTAGGGTGTCAAAACAGCTCCAAAGTTCAAGACCCAAAAAACTGCCGAAAATAGCAAATTGTGCTACAATTAAGGAAACAAAAAAAAAAATTGACAAAACAATGGAGGGGGTCCAAGTGGAATAGGCGGGGGGACACCAATATCCACCTGGATCAATCCTCCCCCTTAGGAAACAATGGTCTCCATTGCATTGAGTTCCTCCATGAGATGAGGAAACTTTTCTTGAACTTGGTCCCTAGTGAGCCATTTGCCTTGGTGAAGGAGTTGGCATACTTTGACAACTTGATACAGCTGGATCTTCTGCTGGTGAGTGTTATTGATTTGTATGTCCACAATATGATTAGTTGTGGCCTATTCCATGCAGTATGGGTTGAGCTATGTTGGTGTGAGTTGTTCTGCAATGTCAGATGTGTCGAACAATGGTGGACAGTATGGCCGAAGGTGATCTACATTGAACACTAGCTCCTAGCCAAGGAATGGGGGAATGCTTTGCTCCAAATCATTGTTTCCCATAGCCTTGGTAATGGTGTAAGGACCATATCAGAGTGGTTTGAGCTTCTAATGGGCTCTTGTGAGGTGTTCTTTCTGTAAATGCAAACAGACTTTGTCACCCACCTGAAACTTGTGTGGCACTTGATGTTGATCATGTTATTGCTTATTCTTGGAATTTTCCACAATGGAGGAGTGATATATCAAACTGTTGGGAAGAGAGATTCTCTGAGAGTTAGATCGAACAAACTCTTGACTTGATAGCGCAATGGTACCCTTGTGCGTGGGGAGAAGATGTCAATGTATTCTTTCATGACCATATCCACCTACTTCTACAGGTGGAGGAAGCCTTCCTAGGGGCCATGGATGTGGCTACAATCTTCCCCTTACTTTGAGAGTGAACTAGAAAGAAAAAAAAATTCCTAGTCTCAGAGATGATCTTATTGCATTTCTCAGCACAGATCAAAGAGGTGGCGGTAGGTGGGGCTACCTTTGCTATCCCGTATAACGTATAACCCAAAGAAATAATCACATAGTGAGGTCTAGACTCATATATATCATGTTTCTTCCACAAGTATGGTTGTCCTAATAATACATCATAAACATCGAGAGCAGAAACATCCCACAATACCTCATTTGTGAAGGGCTTGATGCTGTAGGGAAGGTGGCACTGTTGGATAACTCGGAGATCTTGTCCTTGGTGAAGCCACCTATTGTTGTATGGTTGCAGGTGTGGTATGGTTAGTAGGTCCAATTGCTTCATGGCCTCTTCTAAAATGAGGTTCTTTTGGCTACCACTGTCAACAATGAAATGCAGCGGCAATCCCTTCGCCCACATTTGTGACTAGAAAAGACGCTCCCCCTCCTATGGATCTTTGGGATCATTCTTTTGGATCTTAGTAGTGGCAACAGTGGCTTGGGCTCTGCATCAATAATATTCTTTCCCTTGTCATTCCCCTTGTCAGGTTCTGACTTTGGGTCAGAATATGCATCTGATTCTAAAGCCTTCAACTCGGCCACCAATGACTTCTCGGTTCAACACTCAGTTTCATTGTGAGTGGGGATGTTATGGAACTCACACCACTTTCATGTGTCCTTCTTTGACTTCATAGTGGTGTTATTTTCTTGCACCTTCGATGGGTTGTCTTGAGTCACCCTGCTTGGCTTTGTCTTTTGTTCTTCGGATTCACAGATCCAAAGTCTCTCTTCTTTTTTTTTAACTTTTTCTCGATCTTGATAGTGTATTAGCACAACGTTCCAAGCGAGGATATGTCCAATAACTTCATTTCATCCTAGATGTACCTATGTAGGAAGGCATGGTATTTGAGTACCAAATTCTTCTCATAATCGTTGATACCCAACTTTGTTCGAAGGGTATGAAAAATATTGGTAAATTCGGGCACGTCTTGGTCCCTTTCTTGCCATAGTGTGGTCCACTTTATATATTTATCCTCATAGATTCTAACAGGGTATTACTACTCCCTGATGGCATCCCTAAATTAATTCCAAGTGGGTGTGATTGAAAATAGAGAGCCCTTACTATCATCCTTCTGCTTGTAGTAGGTTTCCCACCAGTCCTTGATGTGGGGGGCGGCTATGTGAATTGCAAACGTGATATTTTCCTGGCTGGAAAAATCATGAACAAAAAAACATCATTCTAGCATATTTAACCATTTATCACGACATCTGCATCTATTTGACCCTCAAATATGGGAATGTAAAAGTTAACTTGTACCTTAAAAGGTGTAGTGCTTCCAATGTAGTTGCTGGAAGTAGATGTGTCACCCCTGGGTAGCCGCTGAAGGATATGGGAAAAGTTATCCATCATCGTCTTCCTTTGTTGCTCGAGGGCTTATTCAAGCAAGATTTTGATAGGATCTCCTACCCTCTATTTTTTATTTTCATCCACCATGGGAGGCTATCAGGATTTGTGATGTTGATCTTGCAAAGGTTCGACCAGTTCCAGCCCTAACTCCTTATATCCCAACCTTGTTGGGGACATGCAAAGAAAAACAGAGAAACACAAACCGCTTTGATACCACTAATATGGATTTAAACAAGAATGCAACAAATTACAGATATAACCATAAATACGGAGATGCAATATAGATAACACTTCATTTCATTAATATCAAATATTGAAATATGCTTACAAACAGAATGGAAATAAGACTAGCTCGAGCGATGGTAGCTTATCTCTAAGAATATATGTGGCTTATACATGCCTCTGAAATGAGTTATAATGAAACTCAAGGGCCTTTTTATTATTGAACAATAAGAGAAAACCCTAAACAACTAAAACCTTAACCCTAGGAGATGTAACACCAAGAGTTTATGGGCCTCGCTGGGGTTAGTTGGGCAGCCAACTTCCCAGGGTCATAACTTGGGCATATTATCTACATTTGAGGCATATCATACCACATTGGAAATATATCTCCACGTATGATACCTCATTGGAGGCATGTTTCCAAAAAAACGTTGTTTAGGGCCTCAAAACAGCTCTCGAAGTTCAGGACCCGAAAAACTGCCAAAACTAATAAACTGTGCTACAATTAAGGAAACTGAAAAAAAAAAAAAAAAAAAAAAAAAAAAAAAAAAAAAAAAAAAAAAAAAAAAAAAAAAAAAAAAAAAAAAAAAAAAATGATAGAACAATGGTGAGGGTCCAAGTGGAATAGGAAGATGGCCACCAATATCCACCTGGATCACATGCCTTCTCCTTACATTTTGTTTCCTTGCATGCCATCTATCGTTATGGCTTTATGTTCAAAATTATTGCAAGAAAAATAATACCCATAAAAATTATTTTGATGACAGAGGTTACCTTTTCTTTGAAGGCTTTATCCTTGAAGAGGAAAGGACCTATGTTGGTTCTTCATCTTCCTTTCATGGAAAATTGCATTGATGTTGTGAACTCTTTATTGCAGCTTCCTGACTTTGTCCTATTACGCTACTTGTTGTTTCTTCTTATCCTTTTGTTGATGTATTTTCTTCCCTTATTGTTGTGAATTTCCTTGCTGCTGATATTGTCCAACAACCTCTTTTCCTCTTTTATTTTTGGAACCTTGAACTCCCTTTACCTGGGAAGTTGGCCCTTCAGCCTTTGTCTTATTGGAGCTAGGTTTTTCCTTGAAACCTAAACCAGCTTTGATGAGAGGGAATATTTTCTTGCCAAGCATCTCATCTAAGACTTTATTTCTCTCCTCAAGCTTCTGATATGGTGACAACTCTTTATTTGAATTTTCTATGCCATGTCTCAATTAAACTACTTCATTTTGTAGTCTCTCAGAGTAAGTTTCCTTCTCACTCACTTAATTCATTAACATCCCATTTAGTGTACTAGCCTCTTCTTGTTGAGCATTTATTTCAACCATTGTTTTTCTCAACTTCTCATTCTTAAGCTCATATATTTTTAGTTTCTCCTCTCACTTAAGATTTTCCTTTCATAGGTCCTTGATCTCCTTTAGAACCAAGATCAACCTCTTTCTAAACAAATTATTTCATATATATACTTTTCTTCACTATCATAGGTACTAGCTGATCTACCACATAGATCTAAATCCATCTATGTGTCCATGAAGTCTTCCATAAGTCTAAGGGCTATCCCTTCTTCATCACCAAACCGAGTGTCATGAGGAGCAACTTCTTCATGTTTTGATTCATTGCTATAGAAACAAGGTTATTTGTCCTTATCTTGAGCCACATGGATATCTTCTTCATACATAAATTATAACCTATCCATCACTTCCTTTTTTAATTGACAAATCCTCACTTTATTAGCATTCATCTTAGATAGCCCTTTCATGATAATCTTTTAGGCTTCTTCATTATTCTCACTTTTTTCTCTAGTTAATACGAAGAGCCACATATCAACATCCAAGGCCATTAAATACACTACCATTCTAACCTTTCAGGTCTCATAGTCTAACCCATTTAAAAATGGAACTCCTTCTGTTGTTAGACAAACTTGATTAGCGATTGTTTCCCTTTGATCTACCTTCTAGAGATTAAGTTATTCCTGAAGGAATGTAGCTATGATATCAATTGTTGGAAACAATGTTAATACTGAGAGGGGACTTGAATTAGTATTAAGGCTAATTTTCAATTCTTTATGCCAATTTACTTTTGTTATTAAAACTTGGCAACCATCCATATAATCAGCAGCAACATATAATATGAAAGCAATATGAATTCAACATACAAGCACGAACCATGAGAATCATACACATAAGACACAAGGTTTTATGTGGAAACCCTTTCGAGAAAAAACCACTAAATCATGTTGTTGTTATTGATGTAAAATAAGAGCACCTATTATATTACATTAATTTATTTTGTGAGCCACCACTCATAGGAAGCACCAACTCCCTTTGATTATTTACTAGCACCCACTAGCAGGAAGAATGAACTCCCTCCTTTTATAGACACATGTCCAACTTATCAGAAGCACCATGTGAAGCACAAAATTCATGGATTTATTTCAAGTACCAACTTGCAAGAGGCACCCACCCCCAAGCCTTCTCAAGCACCCACTAGAGATGGAAGCACCAACTTCCTAAATGAAGGCTCCAAGCCACACTCAAATAGGAATTGTATGTTATTTATATATGGCAACCACTCTCCCTTATTTCAGCTCTATTCTATTCTCACTCTACTCACTCCACAATAGCACATTGATATGCTCAACAAAATTCACTCCTCAAAATCCATGTAGCTCTTTGTTTTCTGTTCTTCATCAGCATGCATTCAGATCTTGGCCTTTTTCTCTCAATAGCACACACTCATCTCTTGGCCTTCTTTGTCTACCCAAGCACCTTCGACCTTACTCACACAGTAGCACAGCTTCTCTCTGGGCCTCTTACCTCTGCCTGTGCACTCTCATCCTTTCTCTGTAGAACATGCTCACTTAGCCTCACATAGAACAGCGCACAAATATACAGATATTTTCCACTTTTCTCTCCAGCAAAAATGTTTCTTCCCTCACTCAATTTCTCAACTGAGCTATGATGTTTTGTTCTGTTAATACACAATGCATAATGTTGCGTCTACTATCATGTATCCACACTACCCTAGTGTACCTCAACATGGATTTTCCATTTTGTTGTTCCATCTAACTTGGCCCCTGCCACTGCATTAGACATGAGAATGGGCACTTGCCTCTTTCTCTATACTAAGAATTAATTCTCAATCCACCTACACACTCCAACTAGGCACAGTCCTCTCTATGAAAAATCTCTTATCGCTAAGGCTCTCCATGCCTACTCATGGTTTCACACAACTTATATTTAATTCGGC
Source organism: Pinus taeda (assembly GCA_000404065.3). Classification (NCBI taxonomy): domain Eukaryota; kingdom Viridiplantae; phylum Streptophyta; class Pinopsida; order Pinales; family Pinaceae; genus Pinus; species Pinus taeda. The sequence goes on along the minus strand of APFE031245232.1, from coordinate 268,546 downwards.
ATGGCTTCTTTATGGACCATTGTCCCCATTGCCTTGTCTTAGATATTTCTACATATCCATCTGACTCTATGAACCAACTCTTTCGATTTTCATTTGTTCTTCAGCTTCTGACCCATTCATCCATTTAGCTCACTGAGGCGTGCATCGAAGCATAGAGATGGCTTGTCTCACCTCAAGGCAGACCTAAACCTCTTTTCTGAAAATTGTGGTCCTTACTACCTTGACCTAGTGATCTTTAATAGTCCCCATTACTCCTGAGACCAACTCCTCTACATGATCGTGATCCTTGTTGTCGACTCATCCATCAGTTATACACCTTTATACTTTCATATTAGAGTCACAGCATATCATAACTCATACAAGACAGATTTTACGATATTACTTAGTTTCGATACCTTTAGCCCCTTAGAACTTAGCTCCTTTGGCATTTTCTTTCTCATAGGACCAAGATGTATGACAGTTAGCTTCATACTCCAATTGTGATTTTATATTGGAGTCCCTACATATCTTAACTTTTATTAATAGACCTTATGAAATTGTGAGCTTTCGATTGGATTTTAGCCCTTCTTATTATCTCCTTATCATTTCTCCTCCATGGGACTGAGAGTTGTGAACGACATTATAGCCCTTGGATTCTGCAATATCGAAGCCACTGTATCTAGTAACTTTTATTCAAATGATGTTACAAGGTCGTGAGGTTTCGAGCTTCTTTCGCTTGGCACATTCCTATTTTTCCTCCATGGGACTGGGCGTTGTAACTAGTAGCTTAGCATTTAGGTGCTAACGACGTTTGTTCTTGCCGACAGCCCATCTTTGTTTGTTAACTTCTATGCGTGCTTGGTTCTTTTGATCTCGACATGACCATTTTCTTGTAAATATCAGAGCCCTGCTTTATCATAACTTTTTCGAGTGACAACTGCACAGGATTTACAAGCTCCTCAACCTCTGATATACTAATCTCATAGATGATGTCATGCTCTCATAACTTCTCCAAGTGGTGCCATCTAAGTGGTGACACGTTTCACTCTAATTTCCCCATTAGGCCACCAAAAATGCTAAAGTAGGTTGCGACGTTTCCACCTTACTACCACATCATGCTGATGTCAATTGCCAGTGCAGCCTCTCGGAGCCAATCTCATGTCTCCATGTGTCCTAACAGAGGAGAGAGAAGAGGGTCTTGACATGCCTCCATTTTTCAACAAAGTCCTTTGTTAATCCTATTATACATCCTTCAGTGATTTTATCAATATCGACACCTTCATATATCATAACTTCAAGTGTTAATAAGCTTCGAGGTTCTTATGGCCTGGACTTTCTGATATTCTGATAACCTCCAACTTCCAATATCTGATACACTCTCACCTCTAATGTTTCGATATCGCAATCTCTATTATAGCCTACTCTAGGGTTCTGATATGGGGTCCTAATGTGCTTAGAACTCCAATATAGCCTACGTTGATGCTCTTATCTTGCCTGCTTAGGACTTCAAGACCCTTGCCTCGGTAGACCATAACCTTTGATCCAGGAGGCTATTTTCAAACATCCACACACCATTAGTAAGCTCTTTCAGAGAAATTCCCAATGGTGAAGGCATGATGTAGGCTTTGAGCCCACATGCTACCTTTCGGATGGATGAAAAACCTCTTCCACTCTTTTCTCCTTGACTCTCTTTCTTGTGCCTAGAATCCTGAACTCCCAACCACCATAGTCATCATTTTATGGCTTCTCTAGTAAGCCTACTACTATGATTATTATCTACATGAATCCTATAGCTACCATGGGATTCCATCCTGATAAACACAATATTCACCATTTTACGGATTTTTCAATAAGCCTACTAATATGATGATTCTCTAAAGATTACTGCAACAATCATGGGAGTCTTCCTAAGCCATTACTTCCTGCATTTGTTGCGACAAGAATTCATCTTATTCTGGTTGAAATCAATGCGAAAACTCTTGCCAATAGTTAGGCAATGCCAACTTTCCAACACATCTACCCAACATGATTGTTGAAGTCAATGCCAATGCACTTGCAAATATCTTCACTACGCCACTGGCCATCAAGACAATGCCAACTATCCAACAGATCTTATGTGGTATTCAACTTCAACTCATCAATTCACACCATATAGACTGTACTATAGTACCTTGAGAGCCATTATCATCATCAGTGGTTTCTCTCACATCTGTTAACAACTTACATCATTTATCAGTAATTAGATGGTGTTTTCCATGTTTAACTCCAACTCACTTATTCGCATGGTTAGGCTCGTATTATTGAGTGATGAGCTAGAAGACCTTGGATCTATTTTCATCCATCCATGTTACGATTTTAGGATCATACAAGATCACAAAGTATGATTGCTATGATCATTCTAACAGTTATCTGAACATGGATCCATAATCAATCATTAATTGACAAGACTTCTTGATCATTGTATATGTATACAAGCTTATATGTTGAGTATGGGTATGCCTCTCAGTAATGATATCATGATGTAATATGTATTGTAATAGATGATGACCTCGACCTTCCTACTTATGCCCCAGAATTATCTCATGGAAAAACACTTGAGTCCTCCATCATGATTTCTGACTTTATACTTTAGGGGGAAATGCATTATAGACCATTTTGTTGCACTTGTCACATGTGTCGCACTTTCTCTATTCTGTCGCACTTGGGTTACTTAGCGTATGTGAGTTATATTTTTATATTGGACCTAATGGCCTATAAAATGGCTTAATTGTCATTATTTATTAGCTTTCAATCATCCCCCACAAAGCTTTAATAATTCTCTTTCTGGAAGTACAAGAAAAATTGGAAATTGAGCTCAAAATACTTGATTCTAGGGCTAGCACAAGTACCATCACTGTGTACCTACACTCTGTTAATTTTTTAGATTGTTCTATGTTGTATCAGTTACTTTAGCCCAATTTACTTCTTCATTAACAATGCCTCCAATTATTAGCAGTATAACCAATCATAAACATAACTAAAGAAATAAAATTATATGTAATGACAAAGAAGATAACTACACAACCATAAGAGATAGCAGATTGGCCCAAGACCATGGAAAAATACCACAAGGGGAAACCCTTTGAAATCTTCTTCTTTAATAGATCGTCATAAAACGTTTTCAGCAGAGAGTACAATGAGCCCAATACATATGATAGAAATGAAGATTTACAAATTAGATATACATATCTACATATCTATATAGTAGAACATAGAAACATAGACCTATCAGATCATTGAAGCCAACTAAATCCAACTGTAAAATCAAAAATAAAAACCCTAGACATTCTCACCAAAATTGATTGTGTGTGTACAAACCTCCCTAGACACTCTCTCGACCACTGTGTGAGGGCATCTATAACCTCTCAGACACTCTTAGGAACACCCTATACGTGCATATGGGGTCAAACCCACCAATTATTCTCAAAAACCCATGGACACTCTCTTCCAATCACTATGCATACGTCCGGGTTGACCTAGACACTCTTAGGTTTTTTCTTTGCAAGCATCCAGGGACCGACACCTTTAGATCTACCTATGAAACCCTAGATACTCCCTTAAGCTTTTGTGCTAGTGTTTAGGGCTCTCTGGATGTTGTCTTTCTCACTTTGTGCCAGCATCTAGGGACTCAGAAAACCCTAGATCGATGTGAGCTTCACCCTTGTGATTTCAGAGCCTTGCATGAACTCCTTCCGACAAACATGTATGAACCAAGACAAAAGAGAAGAATAGAATATGGCTTGATCAATGTGATGAAATGAGCTTGAGGTTGCTTCTATTTATAGGCTTTAGTGAGGGTGCACTTCAGGTTGAGCCGACCTGACCAATTTCACATGTTCTTAGGGCCGACCCATTACATAATGCATGTATGAATAAAATAATTTAGAACACAACTTCTGCTTGACCAAATTGGGTGATCTTTAGGTCAATTATAGTCCTCCCAGAAAAAGGAATTTAATGCAATCATAATCTTGGTCATCTGAGCTATCCAATGTGGAATTTTACCCCAGTTGAAAAAATTAACACTCCCTCTCAAATAGGAAGAATTCCACTTCCCAATATCTATGAATTGATCTTCATATCATCCTGTCATGTTTGCATCATGTTGTGGTTTTCTCTACTCAACTCTATCTACTAAAATTTTCTCGAATCTAGAAAAAGAAGAACTATGGAGCAATGTAGGTTTTAACCCCATACAAAAATTATCTGCATACGAATTCTAAAACACATAAAATAAACAATGCAAGAGCATAACACATAAAACACATATACACAGAGATTTTCCCCTGGATTCCAAAACTGGGACTACCAGCTTGATTTTTCATTATTTTCCCTTCAATTTTACAATACATATTTATACATGTTGAAGCATCCAATACCATGGACCGAAAACCATCGCATCCAAAACCATGGACCAAAAACCATAGCGTCCAAAACCATGTGCGAAAATCATGCACAAAACCATAGGTAGGTTCGCCCAACCTAACATAGGGACCAAAACAAAAATTTTAACGTGGGGTTACCTACACCCCTCAAACCCCCTGTGACCCCCCCCTGCTATGTAATTGGCACAGTGAAAGGGGGGCTCTGGCCCCCTTCTAACCCCCCAATTAACTACGTGGGCTAGTCATGGAAAGAATATAACACAACCCAACATTCTCCCACTTGTTGTTTTCTTTCCATAGGGGGCCACAAGAGAGCTTAGTCATTTATCTAGACCTACAATGCCCATTGTTTCTCTACACTAAAAGAACTTCTCAGAGCTCATATTTTTTCAATGCATTTGCAATATTCTTCAAAGTGTCCACCTTTACCAATAACACATTTTTGTCTTCTATCATATCCCTCACAAAGTGATACTGAACATCAATGTGCTTTGTCATTGAATGATATGCAGGGCTCTTTGCCAAGAAAATTGCACTTTGGTTGTCACAGTCTATCCTTATAGCTCCATGTACTAACCCCATACTTGAATACAATCTTTGCAACCAAACTACTTCCTTGCTTGCATGAGTGGTTGCCATGTATTCTGCCTCTGTTGTTGATAGTTCCACTACAGGTTGTTTCTTACTCATCCAACTAACTGCACCTCCAAATAGGTTAAACACATACCCACTTGTAGATCTTCTCTGATCTAGATCTCCAACCGAGTCTACATCAACAAAGCCATGAATATCCAACACTTTGTCCAATCCTGGTCTTCCTTGGTAGCACAAACCATAAGCACTAGTGCTACGCAAATACCTGAAAACTCGCTTCACTGTTGTCTAGTGCTCCTTCCTTGGTTTTGACATAAACCTGCTCAATACTCCCACTGCATGTGCAATGTCTCATCTAGTACAGACCATCGCATACATCAAGCTACTGACTGTACTTGCATATGGAACATGGGACATGTCCTCTTCCTCTTCTTGTGTCCTAGGACACTGTTTAGCAGATAACTTTACACCTACAAGAATAGGAACCTTCACCGATTTACTATCATGCATATTAAACCTCTGCAATATTGTCTCAACATACTTCCTCTAGTTTAACCAGAGCTTCCTCTTCGTCCAATCTCTTTCAATTTCCATGCCCAAAATATAGTTTGCAACACCAAGATATTTCATGTCAAATTTGGAGGACAAATGGATCTTCAAATCCTGGATAATTTCTTTGTCATTTCCAACCAGAAACATATCATCCACATACAAGGCTAGATAAATAACACCGTCACCAATTAATTTAAAATACACATAGTGATCTGCTTTGCTTCTGGTGAAGCCAAGTCCCCGTATAAATGTATCAAATTTGTGATACCACATCCTTAGTGATTGTTTTAACCCATACAGAGACTTCTTTAACTTCCATGCCAGTTCTTTCTTACCCTTCACCGCAAAGCCTTCGGGTTGCTTCATGCAAATCTCCTCTTCAGATCCCTATGAAGAAATGTTGTCTTCACATCCATCTGTTCTACTTCAAAATTAAAAGCAATAGCAACAAATAAAAGTAATCTAATAGAAGTTACCTTGGCAACAGGAGAAAAAATATCACCAAAATAAATTCCCGACACCTGGGAATAAGCTTTTGCTACCAACTGAGCTTTGTATTTCTCCACCTTTCCTTCTACATTTCTCTTCTTCTTGAACACCCATTTTCTACCAATGGGTTTCCTTCCAGCCAACAACCCTACCAAATCCCAAGCCACATTTTTGTGCAAAGATGTCATTTCATCAACCATGGCCTCTTTCCAGAGTTTTCCATCCTCTGAATATACTTCTTCCTTCACAGTTTTGGGATCATCAACACTAATAGATAAAGCAAAATTTGAATAGAAAGAAAATGGACTATACCTTTCTGGTTGCCTTCTTTCTCAAATTGATCTTCTCACACCCAAAGTTTGTGGCTCCTCATCTTCTAATTCCTCCTCTACTGTAGAGTTTAATTCTTCCTCCTTTAGCTCAAACTCTATCTTCTCAGGTTCATTTGGTTGGACTTCATGTTTAATAACATATTTTACCTCCCTGAACACAACATCTAGGTTCTACACAACCTTCCTTGTTACTAGGTTCCAAAGCTTATAACCCTTTAAACCATCCTTATACCCAATAAGGACGCACTTTTCATATTCACTATCCAACTTGGTTCATTTCTCCTTTGGGACATGTACATATGCATCACATCCAAATACCCTCAGATGTGAAAGGGAGGGTTTCTTACCAGTCCATACCTCTTATGGAGTCTTATCTTCCAATGCTGATGAAGGTGATCTATTGACCAGGTAGCATGCAATCTCCACCACCTCTGCCCATAATTCTTGTCCTAACCCGGCACCACTGAGCATGCTTCTTGCCCTTTCCTTCAACATCTTGTTCATTCTTTCTGCAACTCCATTTTTCTAAGGTGTATATGGAGTAGTCTTCTGTCATGCTATACCACACTTCTTACAAAATTCTTCAAATTCCTTACTCCAAAACTCTCCACTATTATCTATTCTTAGCACCTTTATCTTCTTCTCTATCTAGTTTTCCACCAGAGCCTTAAATTCTTTAAACTTGTCAAAGACTTCAAATTTCTTCTTAAGGAAATATATCCATGTATTCCTTGAGAAGTGATTTATAAATGATACATAGTACAAAAACTTACCCAGTGATGTAACCTTCACAGGTCCAAACACATCACTATGCATAAGCTCTAATATATGTTACACCCTCTTATCACTAGACGGGAAACTTACCCAATTCTGCTTCCCATATACACAATTTTTACAGAAATCAAAAGCCAGAGAGCTATTACTCATACCTTCTACCGTACCTTTACCATGAAGTATTCAAAGGCCTTTCTCTCTAATATGTCCAAGGCTTTGATGTCACAACATGGTCTTCTCTCTAGAGACCACTAGATTTTATGCTCCACTTTTAGGAACCACAGAATAGTTACACCCATCAATAATAGTGCTACCTTGCAGCTTGTATAGAGTTCCAATCTGAACTCCCTGCATTAATTCTAGTGCTCCCTGAACCATTTTGCAGGTATCTTTCTTGAACACTATTTTTACACCCGCATCATCCAGCTTGCTTACGGAAATTAGATTTCTGGCCAATACAGCAATATGCAAAACACTCAGAAGTGTTCTAACCCTTCCACATTGCAACTTCAACTGTACTTTTTTACGACCAACGATTATAGCCTTCCTATCATCCCCCAAGAAGACATCACCACCATCATATTTCTCATACACGCAGAACCACTCTCTGTGGGGAGTGAAGTGAAAGGATGCACCTAAGTCAATCAACCATGCCTCATGATCTACATGTGTACTTGAAGAAGCCAAGTACACATCTCCACCTTCATCTAAGGTGATTTTCACCTTTGCAGAAGGAGCATCACCAGATACCTTTCCTTTATCAGGAGATTTAGATTTACAGTCCCTTTCATAGTGCCCTCCCTTTCTGCATTTCCAACACACCACCTTTACAAGTTTTCCTGGAGATTTAGATCTCCCTCTATATTTAGATCTCCCACTTGATGACTTATTTTTGTTTCTATTCTGGGACCATCTTCATATAGACAAGGCATCACCATTCTGGTTCTCCATATTTTTCCATCTCATCTCCTCCGTTAGCAAGGATGAGACTATTTCATCAAATTGCAAGGAAGTTGTATTGCTACCTATTCCAATAACCAAACTATCCCACGAATCTGGTTGAGAACACAATAAACTAACGCACTTATCTTCATCTGAAATTTTAATATCAACAGATAATAACTAACTTACCATAGTATTAAATGCGTTCAGATGCTCTGTCACCGAGTCTTCATCTTTCATCCTCAAGTTATACAATTTTTTCCACAGGAACAGTTTTTTCACCAGAGACTTAGATTGGTACAAAGTCCCTAACTTGTCCCACAAAGCCTTCATTGTAGCTTCCCATGATACATTCAGCAATACTGAATCTGAGACACACAATCGTATTATTCTCTTTTCCTTCCGATCCAAATTCTTCCATTCTTCATCGAACGCTCATGTTGGTTTAATACCTAGATCTACCATGATCCACTAATATTTATCCACCAATAGATCCTCCATATTTATTTTCCACAACTCAAAACTCTGACCATTAAATTTCTCGATCTCTATCTTTCCACTGCTCGCTATCTTCTTTCACCACCAGAATCGATCTTCTAGATCTCAAATTGAATAGGGTCTACCACAGGCCCGAGCGAAACCCCTCAGCAATAAAGGCATCCCCTTGAAGCCAAAATAGCTCTGATACCAAATGTAGGTTTTAAACCCGTACAAAAATTACGCGCATATGAATTCTGAAACACAGAAAATAAACAATGCGAGAGCATAACACATAAAACACATAAACATAGATATTTTCCCCTGGATCTCAAAGCCGGGACTACCAACTTGATATTTCATTATTTTACTTTCAATGTTGCAATACATATTTAAACATGTCAAAGCATCCAATACCATGGACCGAAAACCATCGCATCCAAAACCATGGACCAAAAAACATCGCATCCAAAACCATGTGCGAAAATCATGCACAAAACCATAGGTAGGTCCACCCAACCTAACATAGGGTGCAAAACCAAAATTTTCCAGGGCGCTACCCCGGATCCCATAGAGTGGGGTTACCTGCACCCCTCAAAGCCCCTGTGACTACCCCCTCTATGTAATCAGTGCAACAAAGTGAGGGCTCCACCCCCTTCCTAACCCCCAGATTAACTACGTGGGCTAGTTGTGGAAAGAATATAACATGTTCATCTGTTCATATGTGATGGAGTCTAACATCTCTTCTCTACACCATGTGTCAAATAAAGTGATATCAAATCTCAATGTGCTTGGACTTGTCATGGAACACGGGATTCTCTGCTAAACATATCCCACTCTTGTTGTCACAATATATCACTATAGTGTCTAGGACCTACTCAAATATCTCTTGAAAGAGCTTCCTCAACCAAACTCCTTCATAGCTAGCCATGCTAGCAACTATGTATTTTTCGTTGGTGATGCTTAATGCTATAGACTTTTGTTTCCTACTTATCCAGGATATCATGGAAGATCCAAGGCTAAAACAACATCTAGATGTACTATTCTTGTCTATAGTATTTCTTGCCCAGTCAGCATCAGTGTATCCATGAAGTTGAACATATCCAATAGAATATCTCGGGCCAAGTGTGATTGACCAATGCAAATATCTCAATACATGTTTGGGAGCTACCTAATGTGCATGGAGGGGATCGGTCATGAATTGACACAATGTATTTACTACATAGAATATATCTAGACAGGTATTCACAAGGAACATTAGAGCCCCAATTAGTTGTCTATACTCGAATGGATTTTCCAAATCGGGTTCTACAACTTCTCCACATAACTTCTTGATGTTAATTTCCATTGGTGTAGCCATGGATTTGCATTCAGTCATCCTAAATATTTCCAACAAATTTACAATGTATTTTCCTTGTGAAAGGAAAATCTCACCAGCATTTTGCCACACCTTAAGGCCTAGAAAGTAGTGCATGAGACCAAGGTTATTCATTTCGAATTCAAAGGCTAGCTCCCTCTTACACTAAATCATCAGAGGTTCACTACTTGTCAATAATCGATCGTCAACCTATAAAACAAAAATCAATGGCATACCTTGGAATACCTTGAAGTAGAGGTTGGGATCAACATTTCTTCTTGTGAATCCCAGCTTCATTAAGTAACTACCAATGCATGCATACCAAGCTCGGGGAGCTTGTTTCAAACCATACAATTCCTTATTCAACCTACAAACATGTGTTCTTCAATCTTCCACTTCAAATCGTTGTGGTTGTTCAACATATACTTCTTCCTGTAGCATGTCATGCAAGAAACCAGTCTTTACATCCATCTGATGAAGAGTCCATCCTTGACTAGCAACAAGGGAAACTATCGAACTGATGGTTGTATACCGAGCCACGAGAGTAAATATGTCATCACAATATTCTCCCTATTTCTTAGAGAATCCTCGAGCTATGAACCTTTCTTTTTATTTTCCAACGCTCCCATCTATTCCATTTGTTGGGATAGGGTCCCTAGGGTCAGTTTTGGAGTTAGTTTTACCAATTTTTGTAATAGATTTTGTAAAGAGTGTAAAGTCTCCACAAAATGTTGATGCAGAGCGCACAGCTAAGTAAGAGTCAAAGGGGATTTATCCCCTTGTTTGGGTAAATAATAGGTCAGTTTTGAGACTGACCATGGTCAGTGGACCATCGTATTGTATTGAAGAAAGCTATATATAGTTGAGTCATAGTGAATCTTAGGGACAACTTCGAATGAGGATTGTTGTTTTTGGGCAAGTGTAAAGTAGGAAATCTCTGTTCCCTATACTTAGGTGAAAGGGGAAGGCTCCTGTAGCTGAGTGTACAAGAGGCCTTGGTATGTCCGTAGCTGAGTGCGTAGACCCTTGTAGTTGAGTGGGCATGGTGGAGAAGTCTGTAACTTGAATGTTGGAACTGAATAAAGACCGATTTTGAAGAAATATCTTGCATCTGAGTATTATTATTAATTCTTTTTATGTTATGATCTATCACTCAATAATATGTTCTCTATGGAATAATGTAAAAATACTGCATGAATCTACTATGCCTATCATATTTATGCATGATTTAAGTACTTATCTATTTTCGCGAAGTTAAGGGTTAATTCTATAATGATTTCTGATAAATTGGATAGATCTGCATGAAGGTAGATCTAGAGTTATTGATTAATGCAAAAAAGTGGATAACCTGCCTCTTTAGGGTCTATAAAGATTGATCGTAGACCTTCGCAAAGGTATAGAAGTTGTTTTCCTAGAGCTATAGTATCAAGCCATAGAAGGATATAGATCTACGTGAAGGAAGATCTGAGCTACAAGGGCTTCAGACCACTTATCACACTATCTCTAGATGCAAAAACCTGGTTCTAGCATCCCCCAGTACTACGTCAAGTGAGATTGCAACCTGTGTTATGCAGATTGTTGCCAAAAGGGCCAGTAGCTAGGGTTTTGTTGGTTGTGCAAACAACTTTGAACCTAGGTCAGGCCCCCTTAAGCCAACAAATGGCTTTCTTGCCGGGACCGGGATCTATTTAAGAGATTTGTGATAAATGATTCCCTACGAAGAAAGAGATTGACAAGTGGATTGATTGAAATGTGTGCGCGTTTGCGACTCAAGAGAATACGAGCCCTAAATTATCCAACGAGGAGGGGTTGTAGAGATTTTTGTATACAGAATAAACTAACACATTCTTATGTTTCTTCCCTGAAGAACTACATGAGTGGTTGTCTAAATTAGCTAATAGTCAAGGGACGTTGAGGCTTGATGGTCCTATAGTGTGGACTCCTAAACTAGTGCAACATCTAGAAGCATTAGAAAGAAATATCTCGTAGGCTGTGGATCACTGGATTGATTGCACATTGTGAAGCTTTGTTACTTATTTTGCAATCAATAGAAATATCAGATATAGTGAAACAGAATGAAGGCTTTTTAAATGACTGTGCAATAAGTATATTAAATAATTGAAGAATGTGATTAAAATGTTGTTATGTGAAAAGAGGGTTATGCAGCTACCTTGATGTTTGGGGCTACGCGAAGTGGGATATTCTTTAGAAGAAACAGAGGATCAAGCCTAGAATATAGTCCATTCATTGAACCCCCTTCAAGTGACAATGAAGGAACAATGTTGATGATGCCGCGAAGTGTAGTATAATTAATTACTCAGGGTATCTCGAGGATAACTCATCCATACACTCCACCTCCACCTCAACTTCCACCATTCAACATGGAAAATGCGATGAAGATGCCAGTTTTTAAAGGGGTAGGGAACGAAGATCACGAACAATTTTGGTTTGTCGCAAGAGCTATATGGAAAGCACAGTAGATTATGGATGATAATATTAAGAAATCATAGCTAGTTACAGCCTTACAGGATCGTGCATTAACATAGTACATCAAGTATTTCACTAATTTCTCCAAGGTGACATTGGTAGAGACCCAGCAAGATTTGAATAAGGAGTTTAGTAAGCCTAAGTTAGAGGCACAGTCAGTAATTGAATTTAAGGAAATCCGACAGAAGATAGATGACACACCTTGGAACTTTGATCAAAGGTTCAAATTCCTTATCAGGTAGGCCAATATGATAATCATGGATTCTGAGCATCGTGACTGCTATATAGCATCTCGCTTGCTGCATTTAAGAGTAACTCAGTCACAACAAAAGATAGCAATGAAAGAGGAAGCCTTGGAGATCATGATGAGGCTGGATGCCTTACCTATATAGGATACAAACCTTGGAGTGCAACAAATTCACTCATAGCTACAAAGCCTACAGTTGGAGTTGCAGAGCCTGAAGAAATGAAAGGAATGTGAGTCGGAGGTGCGCGTTGAGGTCTGGTGTCTGAAGTGTAGGAGCCATGAACATGATAAGGGCCATCGCCCCATCTATAAGAACTACATTTTGGGGGGAGGGATTATTCCCCTAAAGCTAGAGAATAACATTGGGATGAGTGCAGGAGCTACATTATGGTGTGCTATCTATCAGGGTATAGGACAGCATGCTACTGATAACTTCCTTTTACTGCAGAAGTTTGTACATACCCCTTAGCATTTGTTTTGTAACTTCTGTAAATCTATGGGCCATGATGAATGCCATTGTAGAAGTTATAAGTTGATAATGGATACAGCCCCTACCTATCGAATGCATTCAGAAAGTTAGCCTTGGGATCAAGCGCAAGAGCTACGTGTGGAGGATTCCAAGGCATAAGATGAGGAAGAAGTGGCAGACCAGGTCGAGGGAGAGGTCAGGTAATCTACTATAACTATGGTGAAGCAGGGTACTCTGTGCGATATTTTACAAATCCCATGCACCCATCTTGTCAATATTGTTGACAGTTTGATCATGTCATAGAGGAATGTCAGGCCCTTATGGAAAGGATGCAAGAAAATAAGCGTAGCCAAAGCATCCTACCATAACATTCAAATGATGAGGGTTGAGCCCCATGAAGAAGATCAGAGCATAAATATCATGTTGAGAAGTGGCATGGCGATTGATGCAGATAAAGGTAAGCAGCCTGAGGAATACGGATGGGTGTGCAAGGCTATTGTGAAGGAAGTATATTTTGATCTTAGTTGTGCTAAAGAAACCGTCATGGAAGCCAAGAAGAACTTTGTTGAGGCCTCTACCTCAGGTTTTCAGGAGAAAACGCCAGAGACTAGTGCTACGCAAGAGGTAGATCCTTCAGTACTAGCTACTTTTCTGAAGACTTGTATGAAGTTACTAAAAAATACTCTCACTAAAAAATGCACAGTAAGAAATATTGGTAAGCATAAGACATGAATGGGGTGCAAGATGAGGCTACTTGCGCAGATAGGTGAATATGAAATGGAGCAGGTAATCTTAGATCTGGGGTTTGACGTGAATGTCCTACCTAAGCAAACATGGGAAAGAATGGGGATACATATGTTGTAGTGGTCTCCTATTCAGTTGTTCATAGGAAATCAATAGAATATTATTCCAATGGGGAACTTATATGTTGTAACAGTGGACATTGATGGTGTGAGTGTGATGGATGACTTTGAGGTCATTGAAATAATTGATGAAAGTAGCCCATACCCTGCAATACTATGGATTGACAGGGCTATTGATATGAATGGGGTAATCAACTTGAAGAAGTGGAAGATGACGTTTGAGAAGAAGTCTCTCAGGGTTGTAGTTCAACTAGAACTTGTAGAAGGAGCCCATTATACTGAACCTGTTCACGACTATGTAGAAAGTGACAATGATCTACATCATATATACAAGATAACAACACACGATGAAGATTGGATCAATCCCACAACCAATGGAAAAACTGCATGGGACAAGGATAGCACCTACACCTAGGATTCGGATGAAGAGCTTAAACACTGGAAAAATCGATTACATGAAGTATCTACGCTCCTATCCAATATGATGACCAAGTTGTTGCAGTGTGTCTCACCTGAGATAAGAAATTTTCTGCATTATGATGGTTTGACTGATCTGGAGTTATTTCGGATGAATTTGAAAGGGAAGTATCAGAAAAACATTGCTTTTAGGAACTGGAATTGGTGTTGTGCACTATGCCTGCCCGTTGGTGGGGTACACACAAGGAAAACTTTCCTGGATGGAAAGAATACAAAAGAATGATGAAGTTAATGTTTGGGTATTCTAATACTAGAATGAAAAAAAAAATAGAGTGGGAAGGATGACTCGCATGATCATTTGGCATGATGGACTAAGGCCTGGGGAAAAGAGCCACAACCCGAATGGGTGCACATTTTTTGTCATACCTTAGATACCATCCCAATGAACTGGTATCTGGAGATGGAGCTTTTACATGGAACAATTGAATGGGACATCTTATTCTGTTAACTTTTATCTTTGAGGATGGATTTGAGAGAATTGATGAGGCACTACAGAAGATAGAAGCAGATATATTCAAAATGATGAAGGAACCGATAGAATGGGCTCAGCCAAATTGGAGAATACATTTACACCATGCGTTGGAATGTTACAATGTGGTTGTTGAAGAATATGAGGAAGAGCCACAAAACATTACAATTCTAGAGATAAAAGGAAAATGTGAAGTTGAAGGACCGAAGGTGGAGAACCCAGATATATCAGAACCTTTGAAATCTCAACAAGTAAACATTGGATCTGGAGAAGAACCTAAGTTCACAAATATAGGAGTTTATTGGGACGAATATATTGTTGATGAGGTAGCTGAGCTACTATGCAAGTACGAGGATTGATTCCCAACAAAGGTCTCAAATTCGGAAGGGATCATCGAATATTTAGGTGTTATGAAGATTATGTCAAAGCTAGATGTGAAGCATGTTAAGTAGAGGCCTTATCAGTTGAATCCAAAATATAAAGAGAAGGTGCACCAAGAACTAGATAAGATGTTGGATGTCGATATTATTGAGCCAGTAGAGGAATTTGATTGGGTGAGTTTGATGGTGGTCCAAGAGAAAAAACAGAAAGGTGAAATCTGTATATGCGTGGATCTAAGAAAGATGAATGATGCATGCGTACATGTTCCGTTTCCAACACCGTTTAGTGATGAAGTGTTAGAGAACGTTGGCAGATAGGAGGCATATTTGTTTACTAATGGTTTTTCAGGATACCATTAAATAAAGATCACGCCCAAAGATCGAAGCAAAACAACCTTCACGATTAAGCGGGGTTTCTTTCAATATACAATTATTCCATTTGGATTTAAGAATGCACTTTCAATATTTTCCTGGGTTGTGATTGTGGCATTCAAAGAGTTTATTCATAAATTTTTGGAGGTGTATTTTGACGATTGGACTATGTTTGGATTAGAGAAGTTCCATGTTGCGAGTCTGCGCATTATGTTGGATACATGTCGAAGGTATCAGATTGCGTTGAACTTGAAGAAGTGCATATTTTGTGTGCCCTTTGGAATTTTGCTCGGCCATGTTGTATGTAAGCAAGGATTGATGGTGGACCCTGTGAAGGCTGTTGTAATTGTTAATTTGGAAGCTCCTAGGAATGTGAAGCAGCTGCACATGACATTGGGGTGCACTAGGTATTACCGGAAATTTATCAAGGCATATGGCCAGATAACCACGTCGATGGAGAAATTATTAAAGAAATATGTGATGTTTTGATGGGATGAAGACTATCATCAAAGTTTAGATGTCTTGAAGGAAACGATGGTGACAGTGCCCATTGTGGTGTTTCTGGACCACAAGAAAGAGTTCCATGTGCATGTAGATGCCTGTTGCATTATGCTAGGAGTAGTATTAACACACACACATGAGGGAGAGATTGATAATCTGATACCTTTTGCAATCATAAAGTTATCCAAAGCTTAGAAGAATTACTCCACTACAAAGTGCAAAGGGTTAGTGACAGCCTATGCATTGCAAAAGTTTAGGCATTATTTCTTGGGTGGACACTTTCAAATGTATACAGATCACTCCATGTTGAAGTACCTGGTAAATAAGCCTATGTTGGGGGCGAAGATATGTCGATGGTTACTATTGTTTCAGGAATATGACTTTGAAGTGATTGTGAAGCTGGGAAGGTTGAATGCAGGTCCAAACCATCTATCAAGGATTGAAACAGGTGAAGAACTAAGTAGTTTAGAGGAAGGACTGTTGGATGCATAGCTCTTTGTGGACATCATGAATGATCATTTTACTGATTTCATTTAGTTTTTAATAATGGGAACAACTCCGAAAGTTTATTCCACTCAGCAAAAGAAGGAGTTAGTAGTCCATGCTATGGATTTTTCAGTTATTGAGGGTCACTTGTATAAGATGGGAATGGATGAGATACTGCGAAGGCTTGTTCTTGAGTTTGAATGCGCTAATATCCTTGCTGAAGCACATGGTGGAGTGGCAGGAGGTCAATACGCAAGAAACGAAACCACACAAAATATTTTATGCACAGGGTTATGATGGCCGACATTACACAATGATTTTAAGGCATACGACAAGGCCTCTAATGCTTTTCAAAGGACAAGGAAGCCTTCACAAAGGGATGAATTGCCTTTAAATCCTCAGGTTTCATTGCAGATATTTGATACATGGGCCATTGACTTTATAGGTCCAATACAACCACCAGGTAAGAAGAAGGGTGCATGGTAGATCATTACTACAACAGAGTATTTAACCAGATAGGTGGAAGTGCAGCGAGCGAAGGATTGTAGCATTGCTACTACCATGAAATTTTTGTTTGAATATGTCTTAACGTGGTTTGGATTCCCTAAGATATTGATGATTGATATGGATAAACATTTGTTGAATGAAACAATCAGCGCAGTGCTTGAAGAATTCCAAGTGTATCATCAGAAGAGCATGCCCTATCACCCATAGGCGAATGGAACGGTGGAAGCTTTTAACAAAATTTTGGAGAATGCATTGACGAATGTCTGCAAAACATAGAGGAATTACTAGAATATACACATCCCTACATTGCTATGGGATTATAGGACAACCTGCAAGAAGTTGACAGGCCAAACGCCGTTTAGGTTGGTCTATGGAATTGAAGAAGTAATGTGTATAGAGTATATTCTGCCAATTTTACATATTTCACCTTTGACAATGATGGCGGATCACAAGACCGTGGAAGAGAGGCTCGCATAGATCATCAATTTAGAAGAAGACCGCTTTCTTGTATGATTTCACTAGCAAGTGCAAAAGGAATGTGAGAAAGCATGGCACGGTGGGCATATTAAGTTGCACACTTTTGACAAAGATGATTTAGTGCTGCTATATGACAGTAAGTTCACCAAATTTCTAGGGAAATTTCAAATGCACTAGTTGGGGCCACATGTTGTTAAGGAGATCACAGATTTTGGCACAATTAAACTTGCGAAATTGAATGGAGAACCATTTCCTGGGAAAGTAAACGGAAGTAGGTTGAAGCTGTATACAAGGGATCCTACCCCTCCATAGTGACTATATGGTAGCAGGACAGTCTTAGTAATCCAGGTAGCTGCAAGGGATTGTGAGACTATAAACTACGTTACTGAACAAGGTGAAAAACATAGTGGGGAGTTTGCATGACGAACGATAGGACTATGATAGGTGAAGCTGCACTGGATGAGCTACACCATGGAGGATGGTGCCACGCAGATGAGTCCAAAAGTAGTCATTGGAGTTATTATTCATGATTTAATGGAAAACTTTATGTCAAGCGGTGTGGGTATGCGCCATTTATGGCAAAAATATTTGAATATCTACCGCCAAAGACGCATTTGAGATCAGAAATTGGAGGGAATAGTGGGATTTGACTTCAAAACCGTCTATAAATTGAGCATGTTGGTCCGCCAAAGAAGACTTTACATTTTGAGAGTTGGGTTTGAGCCCTAATATTGTCATTGTATGAATCGTAAGGTTTGGGAGGACTTTATGGATAGTCCAATATTCACAACGTTGCCTGATATTAACCAAAGGACTATTGTTGTGCAAATGACTTCCACAAATCCTCCAAAAACTGTGAGCTTTGATGTTGTTGTCTTTGACGTGGTGGCCCTGGAGATACCAAGTATGGAAGTTACACCTGTTGTGCCAATGGCACTGAAGTCACCTAGGCCGAAGCAATCAGCTTCAAAAGAAAAAAAAAGAAACCAATGCTGGTGAGACATTCACCAAGGAGGAACCCAGAAGTGTAGCAGAAGGAGAAAAAATATAAGGAACCAGAGAAAGTTGTGGACTTGGAGGAAGAGGAATTCCAAGGAGTGGAGGAATTGGATGTTGTGGAGGTTGAGTCTATCACATGGCTCCCATAGTATATCCCTCTGCCTAAAGGGAAGGCCAAAGTTATGAAAGATCTTGATTCCAGGAATTTTAAAGTCTTGACACCCTTTTTACTGGAATAGGTGGAATTTGAAGGCACAACCTTAGCACACATTCCGGTGCTAAAGATGAAATATTGGGACCTCTCAAACCACATGAAATTCCCACATTTGGTGACTATCAAGTATATGATGAAGATTTACTATGAAGAGACTAGGTTTATGTTGTTGTAACCCATGAAGTGGGTCAAAGATGTTGAGCAGGATAGGTTGTTGCACATGCTTTGCATGCTACATTTTCATAGATCAATAATCAACATGGTGTGTGCGTGCTAGCTCCTCGTGTTGATGCATGATGGGTGGCTATGACTTGAGGAGCCCATCCCAATCACAGATATGCTAATTCATCAAATAATGAAGTTACCCTACAAAGGGACGGACCCTACTAAGGAGTTTGGAGGGAAAAGTGGAGAAAAAGGGTTAGCATATAAGATGAAGGAAGGATATGGTCTTGTAAACAAGTCACGTGGATATTCTATCTGCTCCATTCACCAAACGGTGCAGATCACCGCCCAAATACTTGCAAGAGAAATCATGAGGAAATGTTGCATGGATGAAGTTCCAGCACCTATAGTATCATTGGCTGCCCAATGCGTGAAGGTAGTCCAATATAATTGGGAAAAGTATTTTTGCAAGTATTTCCTCGAGAACTATTGCGAAGATCATGAGGAGATCAAGCAATTCCATTATGCATGGCTCATGTTGTCTATCATTTTAGTAGTTTGGTGATTACTGGAGGACATTCAGTTTCCCCCGCAGCTAGAATATTTACCAGAGGCAGCAAAGTTTGCTTCACTATGGGAAACAAAGGATCCATAGAGGATTAATGAATCAAAAATTTTAGGGATATTGATGGAGATGGACCTAAGGATGGTTATCAATTAGCGGCCAAGGTTGTCCCCAACCTTGTTCGAGCAGTTGACGGCCTTCACAGAGCTCAAGGCCGATTTCCTCAACATTTCAATCAGGGCATGGAAGGACTAAAAGCACCTCTAGAACAATCTACCATATTTAGTATCTGAAACAGATGTATAGGAGATCGTTGGGGGTTGGCCAATTGAGTGGAATGAACCCATGAAGCTTGGTCTAGGTACCAAAAAGGGTGCAATTTTTTTTTTTGCACAGTTGACTACAGTGCAGAAGCAAAAAGAAGCAACTTAGAAGGTAGCATGAGCTCTAGTTGAGCAGAAGAGGAAAGAAGTTGTTGCAAAGGCAGCTGCGGAGAAGGAGCGTGAGGAGAAAGAACACGCTGCAAAAGAGCATGCTGAGAAAGAACTCACAGATATAGAAGAATTTGAAGAATCAGCTTTGCATCATACATATAAGTAAGAACTTTCAGGATAGGAAGGAGGTGGTGGAGAGGAGCAGAGCACTCCCTTGAACTTGAAGAAGTGCAGAAAGGAGCAGATTGTTGGGCCACAAAAGAAGCATAAATCCAACAAGTAGACACACATCGACTTGATGGTCCTTACAGAAGGGGACCTCGATCATATCGAGGACAAGGTCATAGATACCACAATAGAGTTGTGGCAATAGTTCGAGCAACAATATATGCAAACGTTGGGGAGAATCCATAAGGATCTATGTGAGCTATATATCTAGACCGGCAGGATTCAAGCAAGTGTTGGGAAACTGAACGGAGTGTAATTGAGCCTGGCGCAAGGGAGCGGGATAGTAGCAGAGCTGGAGTGGACTCTAGACCTCAGATTCATACCTTTACCATAAGGATCTCTTAACGCGGCATGAGATGAGGAATGTGTTGTGCTAGGTACAGTGAAGGACATGGGAATCAACTTGGTCATGTTGTCGCTTCAGACCCTCCATGCGCTGCATCAGGGGATTTCAGATGAGCTATAGATCAGAGAGAAGTGCACCCTTACAGTCATTAGTGAGTTCAAGGTGAATAATTAAAAGATGTTTGTGGAGAAATCTCAGGCTATAAAGGAAAAGGAGGAACTACAAGTGCGAAGTCAGAGCCTAGAAACAACAATAGAGAAGGCCTACAAGATAGTTCCTAAGATGAACATCCTGGAGGATGCTACAACTATAGTAAAAGTCAAAAAATTGGTTGTTGCAGCCCACACGTTGAAAGATGAGATAGGTAAAGTTACATTCTATTTTCATATGAAGATCTCAGAGCTTTACTTAAAGTTGCAACCATCAAGGAGCACATGGCTACTCTAGAGAGGGCAATTAAAGGCTACGACTTCCTTTTTAATCACGCCATGGAGTTATGGGCTACTTTGCAGGAGGACCCAAACCTACATCGATTAAGTATAGAAATATAGGAGGCCCAGTAGAAATATGATGAGTTCTGGGTGACTGCACGCACAATGGTGCTAGTCCAACGCTTTGTGTGCCTACAGGAAGGGAAGCTGCTATAAGAAGAGGTTCAGGAATTGTAGCAAAAAGAATCAATGTTGAAGGCTCATATTCAACCTTGGATAGAGGAGGTCAGTCAAATTGCTCATACCATACAAGACAAGTATAAAGCTTTGCAGTAGACTCAGAGGACCATGAGTCTGGTGCTAGAGGGATCAACTACAGAAAAGCTACTCAAAGAGGTAAAGTAGGCTGTAGTACAAGGCATCGTGGAGTTTGAATTATTGAAGCAGGATTTTAGTGAGCTCCATCACAAAGTAGAGAATCTAGCCGAGTGACTCGAGGGCGATTCACCATATTTGTGTTGGGGGCCTGTTGGAACAAGGTCCCTAGGGTCAGCTTTACCAATTTTTGTAATAGATTTTGTAAAGAATGTAAAGTCTCCGCAAAATGTGGATGCGGAGCGCACAGCTAAGTAAGAGTCAAAGGGGCTTTAGCCCCTTATTTGGGTAAGTAATAAGTCAATTTTGAGACTCACCCATGGTTTGCAGACCTTGGTATTGTATTGAAGAAAGCTATATTGATCCGGATTTAAACAGGAACGCAACAAAATACAGAGATAACCATATACACAAAGATGCAGTGGAAATAATACTTAATTTCATTAATGGAAAATAACGAAATATGCTTACAACCAGAAATGGAAAGAAACCAGCTAAGGCGATGGTAGCTTATCTCTGAGAAGATATCTGGCGGGTACATGCCTCTAAACTGTTCTGAACTCTGTTACAATGAGGCTCGAAGGCCTATTTATTGTTTAGAAATAATGGAAAACCCTTCACATTCCAAAACCTAACCTAGAAGATGAAACGCCAAATTGTGGGCCCTTTTTTGGGTAAATTAGTACATCAATTTCCCGGGGTCGTAACTTTGGCATACGATCTCTGTTTGACGTGTATTATAGCTCATTAGAAAGATGTATCCGAGAACTACCACTTTCGGAAGGAATACATCAGTCCATCGACCCATGATGCCCCCAGATTTCCCAAAAAACGTCGTTTAGGGCCTCAAAATGGCTCCAGAAGTTCAGGACCCGAAAAAACTACTAAAAATAGTAAATTATGCTATAATTACGGAAACTGAAAAACTGAAAGAAACAGTTGTGGGGGTACAAATGGGATAGGTGGGTAGCCACCAACATCCCCCTGGATCATATATATAGTTGATTCATAGTGAGTCTTAGGGATAACTTTGAATAAAGATTGTTGTTTTTGGGCAAGTCATAAGGCAAGAAAGGTATGTTTCCTGTACTTTGGCGAAAGGGGAAGGCTCCTATAGCTGAGTGTGTAGGAGGCCTTGGTAAGTCTGCAAAAAAGTGTGAAAACCCCTGCAGCTGAGTGTGCAAACCCCTGCAGCTGAGTGCACAGACCCCTGCAGCTAAGTGCGCAGGGAGAAGAAGTCTGTAAATTGAACACTGGAACTAAATAAAGACCGATTTTGAAGAAATATCTTTCATCTAAGTATTATTGTTAATTATGTTTATGTTATGATTTGTCTCTCAATAATATGTTTTATGTGGAATAATGTATAAAAATTGCACGAATCTATTACATCTATCATATTTATGCATGACTTAAGTACTTATCTATTTTCACGAAGTTAAGGGTTAATTATATTATGATTTCTGATAAATTGGATAGATCTACATAAAGGCATATCTAGAGTTATTAATCAATGCACAAAAGTGGATAGTTTTCCTCTTTAGGGTCTACAAAGACTAATCGCAGACCTTCACGAAGGTCTAGAAGCTGTTTTCCTAGAGTTACAGTATCAATTCATAGAAGGACACCAATCTGTATGAAGGAAGATCTGAACTACAAGGGCTTAAGACCACTTATCACACTATCTTTGGATGTAGAAACCTAGTTCGAGCATCCCCCAATACTGCTTCAGGTGATACTGCAGCCTGCATTTCACAGGTTGTTGCTAAAAGGGCTAGTTGTTAGGGTTCTATTGGTTAGCACGAACAACTCTGAACCAAGGTCAGGACCCCTTAAGCCAACACCATGTTTGATATTGAATAGCCACTTTGAAGTCACAACAGACTTCCCATTTGGCCTTGGTACATCATGTTTCACAATTGATTGATATTCCTCGGTCATAACATCCTTCCATACTTTTTCTTTTACTTCTTCTTCGAATGAGGATGATTTAACTTGAATCATAGTGCTCATGGTTGCAACATGTCTCTAATACCTTCATGGTTTCTTCCTTTCTCTGAATGATCTACGAATGGCAACATTTACTTTAGAATTATGTAGTATCACAGAGCCAAAGTGGTCTCTCCCTAGTAGGAGGACCATTTGGAAGAGGATCTAATGGATCCATAGGCTCCATGAGATCATCATCCATATCATTATCAAGAATAGAAGGACCATCTAAAATATCCTAGTCATCATTCCATTCCTTGTGACGAGGAGGTAGAGAAAGATCTCTTTCTTTTGCAAGAGCAACATCTTCATCGAAAATTATGTCCATGCTAATTTCAACCTTCCTTTGACTAGGAATATTTATTCTATATGCTTTAGAATTTTCACAATAAACCACAAACATACCTTTTCTTCCTGTATCTTTCAATTTGTTTCTTTGTACTTAGGCACATGAAAATATATGGGGCATCCAAATACACGAAGATGGCTAATATCGTGCTTGATACCTGTGAGTATTTCCTTGGGGGTCTTGTTTTCTAATTCTTGATGAGGCACCCTATTTTGAACATATACAGTAGTAGATGTATCATTTTCCCAAAGGAACTTTGGCACCTTTAGATCATGGAGCATGGCATGGTAGCTTCTACTATAGACCTATTCTTCCTTTTAGCTAAACCATTCTATTCAGCAGTATATGGCACAAGCATTTCCTTCTTAATACCCTTTTTTCTTGCAAAATGTTATTAATTCATTTGACATGTATTCCCCTCCATTTTTAGACCTAAAGACTTTGATTCTCTTTCCAGTTTGATTTTCAATCAAAGCTTTGAATTCGTTGAATATTTCAAAGGGTTCATATTTATGCTTAAGGTAGTATATCCATGTCTTTCTTAAGAAGTCATCACTGAAGGTGATTTAGTAGAGATGACCACTAATGGAATGTGTCAACATCATACTACATATATCGGAATGAATGAGATGGAGAATGTCATTTGACTTATTCTTACTAGAGGGGAATGGTCCCCTCATTTTCTTTCCCCTCACACAACCTGGACAAACTCCATCATGATGAGCTTGAACATTGGGCATACCTAAGACAAATTTCTTCAACTTTGAAAGTGCATCATAGTGTAGATGATCCAGTATATGGTGCCATAACTTGCTTAGATGATTGGTATTATGAAACAATGCTAGAAGTGGCCTTCCAACAACTCTATAGAGTCCTTTAAATCTCGATCCTAATGTGAATGCATCTCTCATAGGTGAATCAACAGGCAAGGTCAGAAATTTTCCTTTGAGGAAGGAAACCCTCAACCCTTTGTCTTCCAATGCAAATATAGATACCAGATTCTTCATTAATCCTAGTACATACATAACATCTTGCAGCACAATCGATTCCCTATAATTCAACTAAAATTTGTCAAACCCAAAACCTTTCATGGGATGAGTGGAATTGTCTCCAGGAATGATCTTTAGCTTAGTCTCCCTCTCTACCATATTAGAGAGGACTTCCTTGTACCAAGAGAAATGATGAGTGGCACCACTATCAACCAACCAACTATCCCACGAATCTAGTGCATAAGAACTAGTAAGTGCAAAAATAAAAATGTATTCATATTTATTTACAGTATTACTTTCATACTTCGGAGCCCTTGACTTCTTTTGAGGACAATGATCTTCTTCACGGTCAATTCAGGAGTCTCTTCTTATTCTTTCATTTCTTATATCGTGGTTATTCCTTTGATTGTATTTTCTTCTTTTGTTATTGGTGTTGCTTCTAGTGTTGTAACGTGGCCTCTTTCTCTTCTCAAGACATTCTCGAGCATAATGACCTTTCTTGTGGAAATTGAAGCATTCCATATGAGATAATTATTTTTCATTCCTTCCTTTCATATTTTGAGAAGGAGGATTCCTTGATGGATATCATTTTTCCTTCTTCCTTTTGTCATTAGTGATATATGCAATGGGCTCTGCCTCTTCATTCTCTTGAATCCTTCCTCTTTCTATCATCATCGATTCTTCTTGAGTAATATTCCTAACAATTTCATCAAATGATGAAAGGACATTGTTGTTGTTGATTGTAGTAATGAAGGTTTCCCAAATAGGAGGGAGACCTCTAAGAGTCACAACTACTAGTTCTCTGTCAGGCACATTTTCTCCAACTCTCTACAATTAATCTATAAGGTGAGAGATCCTCATAATGTAGGATTGAACAACTTCTCCTTTGTTCATCTTGTTTTCCTTTAGTTGATATTTCAAGGTGATCATCTCATTCAAGTTGGCGATTTTATACATGTTGGCTATCTTGTCATACATGTCTTTAGAATTTCTTAAAGTTCCAACATATGCAAGTAAATGATCTTGTAAACCATCAGCTATAATTTTGTTTTCTTTAGACTCACCTTTATTGTACATGTTCTTGAGGGGAGCAAAATAATTTTTTGGAGTCTCAGGCATCCTTTCATGAATATATTCGAACACATCATTGTTTTCATCTATGATCTCCAATCTAACTTTCCATGCAGCATAGTTTGATGCATCACCCACCTTTTCACGCTCCTTCATGGTAGAGGATGACATCTAGACCTTGACTAGGCAATCTTTTTTTTGAAAATGAGGGCTTCAATCCTTGTCTTCTTTTGGGCTGGTCCTTCACCTCAGCTCTGATACCATGTTAATTTTTTAGATTGTTCTATGTTGTATCAGTTAGTTTAGCCCATTTTACTTATTCATTAATAATGCATCCAATTACTAGCAGTATAACCAATCATAAACATAACTAAAGAAAGAAAAATATATGTAGTGAAAAAGAAGATAATAGCACAACCATAAGAGAAAATAGGTTGGTCCAAGACTAGGGAAAAACCCCACATGGGGGAAACCCTTTCAAATCTTCTTCTTTAATAGATCATCATAAAAATAATTCAACAGAGAATACAATGAACCCAATACATATGATAGTAGTGAAGATTTAAAAATCATATCTATATAATAGTAGAGAGAAACCCAAATCTACTAGATCACTGAATCCAACTATCAAATCCAAAGTCAAAACCCTGGATGCTCTCACCAAAACTGACTGCATGCGTCTGAAACTCCCTGGACACTCTGTCGACCAGTGTGTGAGGGCATTTATAATTGATTGGATGCTCTCAAGAACACCCTATGCATGCTTCTAGGGTCAAACCCACTAGATCTGCTCAAAAACCCTTTGAATCTCTCCTCCAGTTCCTATGTTTGTGTACGGGATGGCCTAGACCCTTTCAGGACTACTCTGTGCAAGCGTCCAGGGACCAACACCTTCAAATCTGCCTCTGAAACCGTAGACGCTCCCTTAAGCTTTTGTTCCAACATCTAGGGCTCTATGGAAACTGTATTTCCGACTCCAAGCTAGCATCTAGGGACTCAAAAAACCATAAATTAGTGCGAGCTTCACCCCTGTGATTTTGGACCCTTGCACGAACTCCTTCCGACAAACCTGTGCGAACCAAGAAAAAGAGAAGAATAGAAGATGGCTTGATCAATGTGATGAACTGAGCTTGAGGTTGCTTATATTTATAAACTTTCCTTAGGGTCCACTTGGGGTTGAGGCCGACCTAACCAATTTCACATGTGCTTAGGGCTAACCCATTCCATAATGCATGTATGAATAAAATAATTCAAAACTCAACCTCCGCTTAACCAAATTGGGTGATATTTAAGTCAATTTTGGTCCTCTCAAAAAGAGAAATTTAATGAAAGCATCATCTCGGTCATATGATAATTCTAATGTATAATTTTACCTTAGTTGAAAAAATAAACATGCCCCTTAGAAGCTTCATAACTGAGTAAAAGCATTACCACTGCAGTATTCCAATTATTGCAGGTGCGTTGGTTCTGGATTTTCAGGAAACGAGATATTTTATCTCGAAGATTACACTTCTAAAATATTTTGAAGCAGTTTCAACCTTTATCTCGAACTCCTATGATCATGGGATTACCTTCATCTCTTAAGTTGATTTCCCACAGTTCATGGATGTCAAGCCTAGATTGGTAAAACCCAAAACTACCATTTCATCCTATAAATTTACCCTCTTCTAAGAGCTCAAGGTTGCCTTTGGAGGACCTTACCTGCATCTGTGTTTTTTTGGATTAAGCTTAAAGACATATCATTATGCTCTTTGGGTGGAGGATTGGAGATTTCCTTGAGACAAAGGAAAGAGTACATTAGCTTGGGGAGACATCTACATGTCATTGATCATTGGGTTGTAACTTCTCCTAGTCAAATTAATTCAAATTTCTCTTGTTTCTTTATACACTTTTACCATATATGATTACAATTGTATTTTTATGTTTATGATTCATTGAATCGAGGAATTAATATAGATCTACTTGTTTGTGTAGTGTTCACTTGTCATGTTTGTGTTGCAGTTGTAGATCAAAGCACTTGGAGTTGGAGAAAAAGAGTTCAAGCCACGAGAAAAAGACTTCAAAATCCATATAACTCCTCCTTCTTCTTCATTTTAATTTCTCTAAAGGAATACAAGTGTGCTTTGCCCCTTTGTTGTTACTAGACTAACCACTAGGTCTAGGGTGTTTTCCTCTGTATGTAGAGGATAATTTTTTGTATAACGCACATCCCATCAAAATTCAAAGTCGAGCTTGAACCAAGCTACTTTAGAGCCCATGATTATTGATGGATGGTCCTTTGGTATCCAAAATTTCCCTTCATGCATGGGAATTCTCAATTGGATTGAGCTTCATTCACACTTGGAGCTAGTTTTAATGAAGCTACAAATAATATATAAATATTAGGCCATGGGTCATCATTTGATAAGAGAAGTAAGGGTAGTTTTATGTTGCCCAAATTTCTGGTAATATTTACCATAATTCTTAAGAAATTGCATGTGTTGACATTTCCATTTAATAATATTTTCACCATTGGAGAATATTGTGAACTTCTTGACATAGAGAGAATGAAAAAATGGAAACACAAAGGACCCCCTTCAAGGGGATAGGATAAGGCTCACCTTACCTAACCCAATCCTCTTTTGTGTCTCCTTTGAAGGCCACCAAGAGTTTTCTCCATTTACAATCTAATAAAGAGTTTGATTCCCATTATTTTTTTCCTTATGTGTTTTTGTTTATTTACATGTTGATCCATTTACTTCTCATCCTACAACCTTTATTATTCTTTGTGCTAACCTTAACAATTTCTATTGTGTTGTGTTGGCGTAGCTCCTTCTACAACAAGTATACTTTTTCTCAAACACCCAAAAATCCAATGAAATAAACATGATAAGCAGTTAATGGTTATTCACTCAATAAACTTAGCTCCACATATAAACCAAAGTTTCCATGCTCCATTCACTTGTAGAACTGTTATCTTGAATAACACAGCAATTGGGAACCAACTATAGCTTTGGATTGAACATTAATACCATATAATTTGCCTAAGAACCTACTGTACTCCAAGGCCTAACATCAACCTGGCTATAAATATTGAAAAATTGACCATGCTATAAACATATTTCTAGCTTCCAAGATATGTGGGTACCAAACCATGTTGCTCATTATTTCTCTAGGAAAAGAGTAGACTAGATACAATGTATATTAAATTCAATATTACATTCTTTATCGACCTTCCAATAAGGACTTATAGAGAAACATTTATCAAATAGTATTTCCTTTCCAAATTTATCTATAAAGTTCCATGGATATTCCATTAGAACAATTCATGATAGTAGATATGATAAAATAACTAATATCTATACCATGAAGGTTAATTTTCCTTGATATATCAAATTATTTAATAGTTTATTTTTTATTTAAATGAATAAAATATATTACATGTGATAAATAAAGAATAGAAAGAAATACATAAATACATCATCCACAATAAGCATAATTTTTACCCTGGGAAACCCATATGAATGAAAATCCAACTAGAACGTGAGGTTGCTCCACTCTTTTTTCTCAGGTATGAAAATATCTGAGTACAAAGGAAGAGGTACTATTTAAGGATTTATCTATGATAGATGGCCTATAAGGCTAATACAAAACCTTAACGCTCTCTATTATTCTATCTAATTCACCACTTTTAGTTTCTTTTCTCAACTATGGAACAAAATAAAATACCATAAGATGAAACACCTAGTCCTCCTAGTAGCTCAATATTTAACATAGCTTGATATCCAACTAGGGATAAGGGTTAACTCCCTCCACCATCAATTAGGGTTATATTTTTGGATATTATAGTCTTCTTGAAAAATCACATGTGTATATCCCAATATGTGTGAGCAACAGGGGCTAACATGACATCCTCTCATACCATGGTGGTCAACTTGGGGGAGGAATAAATGTTACATATGAACTTTGATTGATGAAAATTTATGACCACTAGAAATATCTTTGATTACAAATAAACATCCTCAATTGATGAAATAATAAATAAAGTTTTGAGCCCAAAAAAATCCATTTGATGCCTCAAAATGGCTCTAGAAGGTTTTAGAACCTAATTCTCTAAACTAAGTCCCACTGTTAAAATGACCCTACAAGCTAATCCTTCCAATATTTTCAACTGTGAAAGAATCAAGATAGATTTAAAATGATATAATGACCCAATTTGGATCACAACTACACCACACTTTACCAAGCACACTAAGAAGTTATTTATACATTGGAAAATATTACCATGCAGGGCTACAAAAAAACAGTAAGAGATAATGATACATATGACATCAATTGATATGACTTCTTGTTCCTCAATAATTTTTCGCATGTTTAGAGTCATCATCTACATCTTTGACCTCTAAATATTCAGTTTCATGGTCTAGTTGTTGTCTTGGATTTCCCATGACTTATTTTTCCTTAATAATTTTCCACATGTGTGGAGTCTTCATCTACATATTTGACCTCTAGATATTCAATGTCATTGTCCAATTGTTGCCTTGGATTTCCAATGTGATTTTTTAAAGTAGCTAATTTTAGAAAAAGAATTATATAACCTCAACACATTGGTTAAATAAATTCAATCCAATACACTTCACACAACACCATTACAAGTCTACACCAACATGTAGCATTTTATCCAAAGAAATAAGCATGATCTTAACAGAGACACAAAACAACATTTCCACACCATTTTCACAATGTTAACATGCCTAATTCTCAACATATCACATGCCATACTTTCCATACAAAAATTCTAATGAAGTGAAATTAATATCACTTTGTCTTTTCAACATCCCTATGGTTTCTTTCTTGTACATTTATTTTCAATAGCTTGTATAGTCTCTGTAGTCACCATAACTAGGTTTCTAACTTCAAATTGGCCTCTTAAGAAAAACATGCACCATTCTCTAATATTTTCCACTTTTCAACTCATATGTTTTTTAAAGAGTCCAATCTAAAGGATGAAATTTCATTTTCTAGATGACTTGTTGTGTGCATGGAGTACCATAAAACTACTTGTTTGCATTCTAGTTCTTTACAACTATATTCATGTGCAAGATCATTGGAAGTCTCTATCAATGTTTAGAAATGACATGTTTTGTAAACTAGTTGAGCCACTCTCCATTTTCAAGGGAAAGCATTCATTTTCCTCCGAATGGAAGAGCTTCCATGATTTATTATCTTTTGTAGAACTACTTGAATGCCAATAACCATAGATATCAAGCCACCATATCACATATCTCTAACATAGAGAATCCAATTTTGTTGTTGAAACATAATAATAGGAACTACAATTTTTTCTTGCATAGATTAGGGTCTTGAAGAACATTCCTTTATAACAATAGTTGTGGTCATCTCAACATTTGATAGGGTAGTTCACAACGGCCCTTCTCTTAGAAACTCCCCTTTGATCTTTAGATCTACTTTTACACTTATTTATGGGATTAACTATTGTGATACCCTTTTCTGATGTCCTTTCCTTTGACTGATTCCTTTTATTGCTATTTATTGCAACCATCAACAAGAATGGATTATCAATAGCTTATACCACAACAACAAACACATTCTTGCATTGCATCAATGCAATTTGAATCTCCAAGCTCATATGTATTAGCTAGTAGCTACTCATTGTCTTCAAAATTTGATCACACATTAAATCAACTAATATTGCAATAGTATGAATCTCAGTGCCAAAGATTTAATTATCTCCATTTTTGCAAGGAATATATCATGAAATCATGGACAAACAACATGATCCTATGAAGAAATTGGAGACACCGGAAATCATAATGTGACAAAATAATCATTAAAAAATTCTACAAATAAACCATAGCAAAACTCATAAAACAATCAATGCTCCCTACATTGATATACTCCTATAATGGTGTTACCCATAGGAATTCATTTCTCTAGGACCTCCTATTAGGATGTGCTCTAAAGTTAATGAACCAAGGGTAGAGAGTAAAAAACAAAATCTATTCATAAATTAAATATAAGAGAAAATAGTGCTCCGAGATGATGAGTGGTGGTTAGATACATTGTTATATCATTAAATCATATAACATTATGATTAAAAAATCATAATGCATAATGAAAAATGCCACATGATAGAAATGAATTGTATAAACCAATTCCATACCATTCCATATTTGACCCATGGGGTCCTTTATTTATAGGTGCCAAATCTGACTAATCTCCTTGAATGGCAGAGGATTTGGTCCAATAACAAGGCTTGTTTGTTACAAGTATCTCCTATAAATAAACATTGTCTCATTGGCTATCTCCATATTGGTTAGTTTTTTATCCAAGTTGACCTTATGATCCAGTTGATTCCTTCAACCATTTAGTCAGTGGTCCTTCTGGTTGACAATTTTCTTCTATTTGGTTACTCAAACAACCTAATAACCACTCAATCAATTGTCATGCAAGGTGATAATTTAAATGACTATCTAGTTTTAGTAAACCTTTGAATGATTTTCTCCAAAATCTCTATAGATGTGATCAACCAATATAAATTTAGCTTCCAAAACCCACCCACCCCCTCCCATTAGCATAATGTTTTGTAGGTTCAAGAAGTGAAATTGCATTTGTAGGACATATTGCCCCCATAATTATAGCTTCCTAAAGCCTGAGTAAACCATGAAGCTTGAAAAACTTGGCTTCATTTGAAGGATTGGTAAAGATATCAGTGAGTTGGTCATCAATGTTGCAATAAACAAGAGTGACAACAACATTATCTTGTACCAACTGGTGAAGATAGTGAACATGAAGTGTGAAATGCTTCATCTTATTATGTGCAACGAGATTATCAACAACTTGAATTACACATTGATTTTCATACTTGATCTGAAATTGGAGGAGGACTCCTCCTTCCTAAAAAGTGATCCTTCTCTTGACGCTTTGCAAGGAAAAATGGGCCTTATAACAAAATAGGTTTTCAAAAGTATCTTCAAGGACTATGAGTTATTTTTTCATGTAAACTTAAAACATAAGCAACATCTCATTATTTAACTCATATAGAAATTCATGAAGAGAAACAACAAAGAATTTGGTGATGGAGTTCACCCCTCCTGGGCTATATCTTTGGGTCTGTCAACATAGCTAGACCGCTACATATATTCAATGAAAAAGAGTACATAAATTTTGTTGATAAAATAAGTGGCTAGTTTCCCCTTCAAGGAAACATTCTCTTGTAAATAAATCTCATATAAATAGAATGACAACCTATTGTCAGTCATGAAACCATTAGCAATAAAAGGTGTCTCCTACAAAGACTCAGTACTCCATTTGAAAATGAGCGGACATGAGCATACAAGTACTTCAAATCCAAAATGAGGTACAAAATGAAAGATTTCCTCAATAATACATAGTGATAAAAAGATATAATGAGCTACACCCTACAAGTCACAACTACTACAGTAAACTTTTGAAGGTAAGAAAACCCCTACAAGGCCTTCTCCATCCTCAAACACCTTCAAGAACTGCTCAAAAAAAATGATTGATCCATACATCCATGGAATTAAACCTAAACAATGTCTCCTCCAATGTGCTGCAATCAGAAAAAAGAAGTCACCATTGGATCCAGAATGTCCAAAAACCCTATCTAGACTCTTCTTAAGCTCCAAAAGGCCAAAACGTCACCAAGTTATGGCTTCAACAAGTTTTGTCCACTCTTACTTTGTTATCCATCCTACAAAATGGATAAACAATACCACAACGCTTCAATTTCGCCCTATTTTCCACTCGGAGGTGACAAATTTGCCATCTAAAGTTAATTTTGTTGCACCATTAATTTGTCCAATAACTCCCAATGTAGAATAATCTGGCCACATAGGGTGCCATAGGCCCGAGGGTTGGGGATAAATTCCCACCCCCACTGGCCTAAGCACCAAAATTTTGGGCCATTGGTCATGTTACACCCATGGGGCTAAGGGTCAGGCCAACAGCTCACCCTCTCAACCAAAGCCCCCTTGCCATATTTCGCCGGGGTCCTGTGGCACCATACACCAAGATCCTAGACTTATCTCCACCAAGCTCTTTCCCGGTTGCACCATGGTCCTATGTAGGTGCCATATGATAGTGGCGAAGGTTGTCCCAAGCCCCCTCTACATCGACACTATACTCCTTAGCTCCCGCCTCTGGTTTTATGCTAGGGTCTGTGACCAGGGGTCAGGCTAAGGTCCTGAGCCCCGAAACTTTGTGCCCAAGGTGTGGTCACATGGTGAGCAGGTGATCAAGGGTTGGGGTTGACTTCCTAGCCCCTCATCCACATATATAAGCCACATAAACCTTAAAGAGAGTCGAAGCCCTTATGGGGTAAGAACCACCCCTGTGGTGCAGTGGTAAGGCACTTGAGTGTTGGATGAGAGGTTATAGGTTTGAATCTAGCTAAGGCTGTCTGACCCATGCTAAAATTTTGGCCAATTGTGGGATGACATGTGGCACACCCTAATTGGTCTACCACACAAAAAATGACCCAATCAAAATGAACCAATTTTACCAATACAAGGCTGCCACTTGTAATTCTCTCATTGGTTCATACCTACCAAGTCAACGAATGATTTCAGCAGTACGGTAGCTCAGTCAGTTGCACAGTCAGTAAACTTCTTAATCTTTTAGTTTTTGGGCCAAATGATCATAACATGATAAATTGAGGATACGATATCAGATTGAGGTGAAACGAGTGTCGTTGGATTCGGAATGACGAACACTTTGACTTGATGCCAGTTTCAAAAAAAATTGGGCACTTTCATTTTTGAGTTAAAATTTGAGCACCAGATCAGACCTCCCCACTAGGAATTTTTGGACTCCAAAAGTTTACTTCTCCTAGTAAATAAAATGAGGTTGAAACTCAAAATTACACAAAAACTCAATCCATAATGCTATATTTTTTATTGTTTCCCTTCAAGCTCCAATCAAGGTACTCCACTTATCTTCATGAAGACCTATTGTCCTCTCAATAATCGAGCCAAAAATTCTTATCGCTAATGTAGGAACGAAAACACTAATGAGTGGAATCTGAACATTTTCTTTAAGCCCATATTTCACGACTCAAACAAATTTATCTTTAAGTACCTTTGTTGAAGATAAATTTGACTTTCCATTTTGGAAATCAGAAGCAATACAATGATTCTCATGCCCTGATTCAAACTTGCTTTACTGTCCTTAAACTAAGCTTGTACACAAAAGTACATTGCTGCAAAATTTCAATGACACCATTGGCTTTCCCTACAAAAACATAGTCATCTTGTACAATATTAAACAAATATTCTATTCAGAACAAGTTTTATCTTAAACACTTGCATTGGTGAGTACATGACATACTGTAGACAAACTTGGACGACAAACATTGTACATTCCAAAAGTCCTTAAACATTGGACTCATAAACAAGCCAATAACATAAAAGTACCAAGCCAATAACATAGTGATTATTCTCATAAACAAGCCAATAACATAGTGATTATTCTTGTTCACTTTACAAAAGTACCCAAAATAGGCAAACAACAAGAATTTACAAAGAAACAAAGAAACAAACTAGACAAATAAGCTACCCAATCTTTGCCTCTCCTAGGCTTATGGGTTCTCTTTTTGCATCTACATTCTTTGAAGGTTGCCTTAGGAACATTGTGAGTCCTCTTTGCCACCTCTTGCTTCCTTTGTATTGGTTTTCACAATCTCTTTATCCTTCTTGGAAATAAGCTTTGGATGTAGTTTCCAACATCGTTCATTCCCATGCCCATGCATCTTGTAATAGGTACAAAAGTACTTTCTCTTGCTTGCTGACAAGGAAGTCCTGAAATGTGAAGGAGATTCATCATTCTTGATGCCAAGAATTAAATCCATTATTTTTACCATTACCATATAGCACTCACAAACATCCACACAATGGTCAACTTCATAACAGAAAGAGCAAGGATACATGTTCCATAAATAGTCAAAATTACCAACATTTGGAAAACACCCATGAGATTTATACATGTCTCTTGGGTTGCAACTTTGACGATGTGGAGTGTACGATGACATGCAAGGTCCTTTAAAGCATTCACATCTCTTAAGAGATAAATGAACATTGTCACCACCACCGTGGTGTGACATATCATCCTCTGATGATTGATTTGCCTCAAACCGTTTAGAGCATTCTCCAAACTCTCTTTGACCATATCCCAATCCTTTATATTTTTGTCTCCCTTGTACCATGATAGAATTAGTTATCCCTTAGCCATTGATGTCAAGGCCTCCTCCTTCATAACCCATTTTAGATAGCAACTTCATACCAATACCTCTAGTATGTTGTTCAAATGCTACAAAAGAGTTGTTATGAACATAAACATAAAGATTTGAACTTGAGATGCGTATTGCCTCCTTGAGCTTGCCATCCACCTTTTCTACTTTAGATAATGATGATGACAACTTTATAGATGACTCTAGCCACCCACTCTTACCAACCGTTATATGATGAGAATCCATGAGATGCTTACAAAATTCACATGCATCATTTTCCTCATATAGTCCATAACCTCTATTTGAACCATGCTCACATATTCTCTTTACTATGGAGGTTTCCTTTGCTGTCTCTGGAGTAGAACTTTCATCAACTTGTTCCTTAAGCACATTGCAAGCATTCTTCTCAATTCAATGTTCTCCATTCGAAGAGATAAATTCATCTCCTCAAGATATTGGAAACCCTTCTTGCCCATCCTTTCCTATTCTTGCAACTTGGTCAAACCTTTTTTTGAGACCAACTTGATCCAAAGTTGGAGGAGAATTTTTCCTTTCTAAAAAGTGATCATTCTCTTGATGCTTTGCAAGGAAAAATGGGTCTTATGACAAAACAGGTTTTCAAAAGTCTCTTCAAGGACTATGATTTAGTTTTTCATGTAAACTTAAAACATAAGCAACATCTCATCGGTTAACTTATACAAGAATTCATGAAGAGCAACAACAAATAATTTGGTGATGGAGTTCACCCCTCCTGGGATACATCTCCGAGCCTGCCAACATAACTAGATCGCTCCATATATTCAGTAAAAAATAGTACATAAAGTTTGTTGATAAAACAAGTGGCTAGTTTCCACTTAGAGGAAATGTTCTTTTGCAAAGAACTCTCACTATAAATAGCATGACAACCTACAATCAGTCACGAAAACATCAACAATAAAATGTCTCCTACAAATACCTAGTACTCCATCTAAAAATAAGCAAACATGAGCATACAAGAACTTCAATTCCACAATGAGGTATAAAAAGAAATATTTCCTCAACAAGTCATAGTGAGAAAATATAAAATGAGCTACACCCTACAAGTCACAGTTGTTGCAGTAAACCTTTGAAGGTAATAAAACCCCTACAAGGCCTTCTCCATGCTCAAACAACTTCAAGAAATTCTCTAAAACATTGATTGATCCATACACCCATGGACTTGAACATGCAGAAAGTGTTTTTAGATGTCCTCCAATCAGCAAATAGAGGTCACCATTGGATCCAAAATATCCAAAACCCCCTATTTATACTCTTCTTCAGCTCCAAAAGGCCAAAAACTCACAAAGTTATGGCTTCAAAAAGCTCTGTCCACTCTTCCTTTGTTATTTGTCCTACAAAATGGATAAATAGTCTAACAATGCTACAATTTCACCCTGTTTTCCACTCTGGAGGCAACAACTCTTCCTACTGAAGGTGCATTTTGTTGGATCATTAATTCATCTAATAACTCATAAGGTAGAATAATTTGGCCACGTGGGGCGCCATAGGCTCAAGGGTTAGTACTAAATGCCCACCCTTGCTGGCCTAGGTGCCAAAATTTCAGGTCGTTGGTCATGTAACGCCCATGGGGCTGAGGGTTGGGCCAACAATCTGCCGTCTCTACCTAAGTGCCTTTGTCATATTTCGCTAGGGTCCTATGGGCACCATTTGCCTGGATTTTAGAACTTATCTCCGTCAAGCATGTGCCATACGACCATGGCCAAGGTTGTCCCAAACCCCCACTCCGTCAGAAATATAATCCTCAACTCCCTCCTATGGTCTTATCTGAATATCTGTGTCTAGTGGTCATGCTAAGGTCCCGAGCCTACAAACCTTGTGTGAGGGTCTCGGCATATGGTGAGAAAGTGATCGAGGCTCAGGGCTGACCACCCAGCCCCTCCTCCATATATATGTGCCACATAAACCTTAAATAGAGACAAAGCCCTTATGGGGTAAGAACAACCCCCAAGGCATAGTAGCAAGATGCCTAAGTGTTGGATGAGAGGTCACAGGTGATGAGCCCTAATATTGCAACAAGAATGTTGCAACTCCCAAGGCTACCAACTTAAATGATCAACCCGGGGTTCATACAAACTTAAGAGGTGTGGGAACTGTATGTGCAGCATAAAATGTGTCCTTATTTCATTGATCTGATGTAATGTAGTGAATTTCATGAAATCAAAGCCTAAACTTATTGCAAAAATGGAAATGTTACTTTGAAAAAATTAATCCTAGGCAAGAACAACAATTTGTAATTGAAATCCTAAGAGCATGAATTCAAATAAATAGGCCTAATATACTTTGTAAAAAGGCATGTAATAATTGGTGTTTATTATTCCTCAATCATGTATTTAGAGCCTAAGTGTAATGATTAAAGCATAAGAGACAAAAACCTAGGTTTTGGAGCAAATATGGTCAAGTTTACACGTGCTACAGGAGGTTGCTACAGGCGAAACAAAATTGCTACAAGAGGACATAATTCTTCTGAGTTAGTTACCAAAGAACCCATTGTAATAACCATATTCTATCAACGTTGACAGAATATGGTTATTATTGTGGGTTCTCCAATAACTAACTCAGAAGAATATGGTTATTACTCTGGGTTCTCCGGTAACTAACTCAGAAGATATAAACCACATATGTGTAAAATCCAGGACATAATTCACTGAATGACCAAGTAAATCAAATGAAAATTGGATGGGAAAAATTTTATTATTAATTATGATGTCTTAGGACTCCATTACTAGTGGAATCACTCCAAAATACCCCTGTTAACAAGTTCTAAAAAATAGCAAAAAAGTACTACTCTAAAAACAGGAAATTCAAGAACTAGTGAGCTAGTTAACCTATCAAATTACTAACCTAATAAAGTGAAAATGAAATGGGGTAAATATTTTTATTATCTTGAATTTTTTATAACCTAATACAAATGGAATCAAATCAAATTAAGCTCATTAACACGTTCTAAAAAATAGCAGAAAATTACTATTTTTGCTACAAGGGACTTCTAGAAATTCTAGATTTGTGAACTAGTAAACCAATCAAAGTAGCTCAATGATGAGTATGACTTTTAAAAAATATTATAAGGATGAATCATGATTTTGAATCTATAAATAAGCTTCAAAAAGTCTCACTTCAATCATTTAACCCAATCCTACGACGAAAGAAGCATCAATACTAACTGCAGAAATAGGAAAAACAAGAATAATAGACGCATGTGAATAAGAAGGGAAAAGAAGAAAGGAAAATTGTAAAAAGACTTTGAGGCTCATATGATGGAAAAATGCAAGGATACTTTGATTCCTATGAAGGAGAACAAACTTTAGAAAATAAAAATGGCACCAAACTTCATTATTTGAATCAATCCAAGTACATCGCTGCTAGAAATAACAGTGGAGCTGCAAAAAAACAAGTTTCCTCCACAATAAGACTAATAAATACCTTCCTCTCGAGGAAAATTCGAATTGGTACTTATTAAAAATGATGAGGAAGCATTCTCCTTGAAAGGAGGAAGCTCTCCCTTCCAAAATCCCTCAAATAGTGGATTTGGTTCCCAACACTAGGAATCTAAATTAAATCACAGGGAACACATTCCTAGATTTTATCAATCACTAGAGCTCTAGAATTTGTTAATAATTTCATGATATTTTATTCATGTATTATCCAATATTAATCCTCTTGTAGTAGGGAGAAATTTCCTAGATTATGTCCTCCTCAAAATCTTCATAATTTTCCCAATATTCTCACATTATTCTACAAGAAAAAAATATTAAGCACAAATATGCAATTTTATTTAAACCTTCCTAATGAACATGTTAAAGTTAAAAATATTTCATATAATGCAAAAGGATAGGTTTAATTTGTTAAAGGATGGTCATATGGGCCTTGATTTATGTCTAATTTAGAGGCTCATCATACCCCCTGCTGAAAGTGTTGCTCATCCTCTCAACAACTTAGTGACCTAATTATGCCTAATTCATGGCCCTCGTGGCCTCCTTAACATCTCAAGATACCTTCGAAGGAATTTTGGCACATATTCTCTTGCTCCATCCTCTTCCTCTTCTTCCCCAACTTCTTCTTCTACTTCTTCTTCTTGGCTGTGGGCAAGGCAATTCTCTATTTCTAGAAATATTTGCAATTCCTTTTCTTATGAGGCTCAATTCAGAGAAAACATCCACATATCATATTTTATTCATAAATGTTTATAACAAGTTGCCCATAGGCTGTATTACTCAAAAAAATGAAAAAATTTCACGCTTTGTGTTCACATATGGCAAGGACAAATATGTATTTAACCTTCCTTTGGACATTTTTTCAGGGTGAAATTTCTCAAAATTAGGGTCTCTTGCATCTCACTGGACT
The DNA here is from genome assembly GCA_000404065.3 of Pinus taeda. Classification (NCBI taxonomy): domain Eukaryota; kingdom Viridiplantae; phylum Streptophyta; class Pinopsida; order Pinales; family Pinaceae; genus Pinus; species Pinus taeda. The sequence continues at coordinate 228,110 of APFE031245232.1, read as the reverse complement.
TTCCTGTAGCACTTCATCTTCTCTTGTAGCAAATCTATCACTTCTTGTAGCAACTTTGTTTCTCCTGTAACAGCTCTGTTTTCTTGTGTAACAAGGTAGAATCATCTTGTAGCTAGTTAGTCTTGGTTTCCCAAGTGTCTAGTGTTCTCTATGAGAATTGGGACTAATTCCCCTTAGCTTGTTGGGAGGTTACTCCTTCAATCTACTCTATGTTTCCCTCTAATTCTTCCTTTTGCTAACTCGTTGATTCCTCAATTGTGATTAGGGTTGCTGAGGGAGGTTGAGGCTTCCCTTACTTGAGTATAGTGCTCCTCCTTCTTTTGAAATACAAAGGAAATTGCTTTAGCTTCCTTTCCTTAGGTTTGGTTTGTGTGCTGAAAGCTGCTAGAGTGGTAGCCACTTTTTTCTCAATGTTTTCCTCTAAAACACTGGCTTGCTGCTCCTACCTCCTTATTTTCAAGCCTAAAGGTTTCTTCAATGATCTTGGAGGCTACTTGTTCCCATTTTTCTCATTTTATCTCCTATTTTGATTTCTCCTTTGGAATTTTTTCTGTTTTAACCTCCTTTTTCTCCTTCTTCCACCCTCTTCTTCCTCTTATTCTTTTGCAAAACCATCCCTAATTGTCTCTTCAAGTTCCAATACGATTTTACCTTGTGGTTCTAGAAAATGTCATCTATTTATACCAACAAAATTTGTTCATGCCACGAGGTGTTGAATGTGTTCTCAAGGCTTGTGCAAGTGAACCCCCTTCCTTATAGACTCCTTCAAAATTCTAGGGATTTGTGGCTAATAATTCTCAAGACAAGGCCCCTTTTTAATTCTTGGGACAATCCTGTAGCAAGTAGACTATGTCCTATAGCACATACTTTGTCTCTTGTAGCACACAATCTATCTCTCATATAGTAGACTTTTTTCTCCTTAGAAGCCATGCCTGATCATATAGAACCTGTAAATCAAGTTTGTATATCTTTTGTAGTATCCTAGGTGGCCCCTGGTAGCATCTAGCTCAACCTTCGATGCCTTAATGAGCTCTCTGACTATTTTGGGAATGGGAATCAATATAACTTAAGTTGAGCCTTGTTATTTTATTTATTTTTGTGATAGTGAGCTCGGTGCGCTTGGTGATATGGTCCTCATTCCTCATAATTATCACCCTTGTTAATTTGTCTTTTCCATGTTGCATGATTGAGGGAGTTAGCTGCACTTAACTTGTTGACAGTGGTCAAGACTACTGACCCATTATTAGCTTAAAACACCCCATCTCTTATGCATTGACAATAAGTTTCTAACCATAATGCACTCAAGAGAAGAGGTGAAGAATATTGCATACTTATACTTACCTGATGGTTGTTGGAGAGGCTTGCATGTTGGAGCTAGACTACGTCATATGATGATCTTGAAGGTGTTGGTTTCCTTTGTTTTCTTATGCACGGGTCTTCTTAGCTCAGTGATCTTTCGGTTGATAAAATTGTTGTGTGTGCAGGTTTCTTCCCAATGTCCAATATGTTGTTAGTGTAGTGGATGGACTACTTCCTAAGGAGGGTATGTCTCTTCTCAACTTCAGAAATGGATTCATGATGCTCAAGGTGGTTGGATCTTCTTCTCTCTGGGTGGAAAAAATTGATGTTGAGTTCTATTGTAACTGAAGAGGCTGCTACAGGAAGAATCCTCTCCCTATAGCAGACATTTAATTCCACTTCGAGGCCTCATTACTGCATGTAGGATTGATGGAAAGTCACAGGAGGTATAAGGATAAGTTTAAAATCATCAAGAGGTGATGTAGGTGGTGTAGGTGGTGGAAACGTTTATGACAAAGCATTTTCTGATTTTTTTCATGTAAGACAGAGTGGAATTTGAAGATGAATCTTGGCTAGATGGAGTGGATAAGTGATGAAAGTGGTGTTGGGGGACCTCTCTCGACCTTCCCTAAAAAAGACATGACATTTTAACCCTTTCCTCCAATTGGATCTGCCTCTTCTAGCAATTTTGGTCCCTCTAGTAGTATTTCATGACAACCTGTTGTAGTAGAATTGTTTTATCTATATCTCTCAAATGCTAGACTATATTGACCTAAAATGCTTTGATAATGTTTCCATCATTCTTGTGCACTTCCCCCTAAACAAGTTTGGCAAATGCATGCATGAATATTAAGAAAAAATAAAACTGGATACAGGTGATGGAGGCTGATTTATCAAAAAGTGTGCATTGTAATTTGCTCAATTTTCTTGAGCATGTTACCGTCATATATATGCATCTCCCCATGAAACATCTCGGCCAATGGATGCACGGTTTTCAATATATAAAATTAAATAAAATTAAAAAAAAATCTCTGTGTATTTTGGCCTTCCATAGCAAAACAAAGCCCTCCTGTAGCATTTTAGGACATTGAGGAAGATGCATGAGAAAGTATTGGGAATGATGAGAAAGGTCATGAAAATGTATGAGGGTCTTGGAGTGACATGTCCTTGGTCCTTCTTGAGTAGTTTTCACAGAAGATAAGAAGCCCAAGTTGATTATTTTTTACGTTTTTCTTGCCTCACTGCTCATTTCTTTCTTCTTCGCTTTTTGTGGCACTAAACTATTTATTTTCCTTATGCAGGTCAATAAGTACTTGCATGCAACTTATATACAATTGGAAAACAAAATTTTTTTATTTTATTTTTTTTTCCTTTTTTCCTCTTTTTTCATTTTTTTCTTTAGGCCTACTTGTTGCCTCGGTGAGGTTTTCAACTAGTAGGTTTGCCTAGGCATCTCAGAAGAGGTGTTCACCTAGGATATTATTTATTTTCTCTTTTTTTTCCAACCTATTGACCGTCTCATGGAAGTTTTTAATCAATGAGCCAATCTCAAGTGCCTCAAAGGAGGTTTTCACCTGAGATTTTATTTTTTTCCTCTTATTTTTCATTTTTTTCCTTTTCTATCTTACTCTACTTGAAAAAACAAAATATCTTTCAAGTATAGGAATACTTCCAATGGATCCATGTGCACCTCAAGATGACAAATAAACTAATGTGTAGGCTTGAAATATATGCTTTGATATGTACCTGAATATGAGAGATCAACTCCTTTGATTGGGATGATATCATGAATTGTTGAAGAAGAGTGTGTTTTTGCAACTTTATGATTTTCTGAAACCATATTTCAATATAGTTGTGATGCCCCTGGTCCACTTGCACATTTGGATCTCTTTCGGTGTCCTTTTCCACCATGAAATCTAAATCTTCCTCTTTTTGTTGATTGTTTTCTTGAACGCGTGGAGCAGGGAAAATTTTAAGAACCACCTTAAATTTATATGTATAATAAATGGGCAAATCCTCATGATACATAGGAAAAATGGGAGGAAATTTTATCACTTATATATATATATATATATATATATATATATATATATATATATATATATATATATATATATATATATTGGTAACCTCTCACTAAGATTCTATTATCTTTGTAAAGTCAATGGCGAATCTTTCACTGAAATATAAAATCTTGTAAGATCTTAGAAAATCTTTTACTGAATAATAAACATTGTGAAGTCTTGGCAAATGTTTTGTTAAAGTATGAAACCATATATGATAATAATAAAACATATTCATTAAACTGTAATATACTAACATACATGTTTAGAAAAAAGAAACATAATTTTCACTTCCTACAAACAGTGTTCCAAGTTTTAGTGGCCATGTTTGTCATGGTAGGAGAGATTAATGTTTTCTCTACCACTTTTTTCAAGCTACCACTTTTTCCAAGCTATCAATTTCATTCTTATTCCATAAACTCCAACTGCGAGATAAAAAAAAATAAAAAAATAAATAAGTAAATAAATAAAAAACACACATTAAGATTTTTTACCCCAATATGCCAACAAGTAGCAAGCCCTAACTATATAATATAATGAAGTAGTAGGTATCCCAAAGCCTGAAGGGGATCTAATGGAAAGAAGTGACCATTGTCAAAAGCCTTCCAATCAATATATAAATATACAAATGTAGATTTATTATTATTTTAATTGGAAATCTTCATTTAAATAATAAAATTTAATCTCTCTCGGTCTAAATTTCGTATTCGCATAATTCACTACCTTCATACCATTTTTAACAGCGTTGTAACATGTGGATTAATTTCCTTTTTGGTGCACAATCTCTGCCTTTTAAGACAATATGGTGTAGTGACCCAACCCCTACAGATCATTATGACAAACTAAGAATAGTAGAGAAGATGAAAGGTTGTACAAACCAGCATATTTTTCAAACAACTAACGCAAGATCACTGCCTTAACTTTTTCATGAAGATATCATATTAAGAAAGTTCGAAAAATGGTGGGAAATCTGGGCAGCGACTATCTCTCTTCTGCGAGGGTGATACGGAAAGAGTTAAGATTTCATTGTTTTGAATTTTTTTGTTAAATCAAAAAAACCAATATTAATGGAGATATCGGTATTTTTTACTAAATTTTGTGAGGGTGATGCAGAAAGAGTTAAGATTTCATTGTTTTGAATTTTTCTTTGTTAAATCAGAAAAGCCAATATTAATGGAGATATCGGTATTTTTTACTAAATTTTGTGAAGTGACTAAATGTAGCTTTAACCATTCATCTTAAGATTTTTTTTACAATATAAATTCCTAAGTATATTTATATCTTCATTATCATAAAAACCAACCTATATCCATCTTAACTCCACATCTACCACTCTTAGAGGGATGAAATCTATTTATCCCTTCTAGAACTTGGTAGACATGGAATTAAGATGGATTTAACCTAATAGAATTTCCCGTTTAAATAGTCTATGCTCACATGAATATATTACCATGGGTTATCATAAACCTGGAGCTTAAAAACTACTATTAGTAATTTATAAAAATTAATAAAATTAATAATTGAATTTTTATTTTATTTTTTTATTTTAACCAAGTTAAAATGTTTAAGTGACATTAAATTACAAGATCCATTTTTACTCTTGATCTACCAAGCCTCGAGAGGGATCAAATATTTTTTCACTCTATGTTAGTTGATGGATCTTATGCTAGTTTAATTCCCCCTTTAAATAGGCTGCATTCCATGTGAATACCATGGGTCAATACCATGTGCCATCTTTATTTTTATTAATACTAATATTAGGGTTAATAATGTGTTTTTGCATGGTATTAATAATAATTTGGTCCATGGTATTTCGCCCATAGGCTTCACCTAAATATAACACATTTTTTGAGTGTTCGAAAATATAAGGTGGCTTATGGAGTAAATATAAAAAATGTTTTATTTATTTAACATACCTCTCATTTATTTATATTTTTATTAATTTACCATACCTCTTTTATAAATATGGTATTTTGTTGGGTCCCTATAATACTAGTGATTACCCCATTACTATTGTAGTTATAACCCTTATTAATATTGTTGTGCCCCTATTTCCCCCCATATTGTTATTACTGTGCCCCATAGAATCCCTCTATTGTTATTTTTGTGGCTTATATTATTATTGTTAGGTCGGCGGGGTTATATTGTGACTCCTTAGACTCCTATATATAGAAAGGAGGTTTTGTCATTTGAATCATCAAAGAATTGTTCATTTATGTAATGTAAAGGAGGTTTCCCCCTCGAAGAGGCGGAATTCTAAGGCGTTGATCTATGTTTTCTATCTTTTCTTGAGCTGGTTTCGTAACACAATCACGGTCAACCATAGTCAACCATGGTCAACCATGGTTGATCATGGTCAACCATGATTGATAAAGTCAAACATGATTTTCCATGGTCAGTCATGGTCAATCATGGCCAACCATGGTTGAACGTCACATTGTGACAAAGATTGTCTTGATATGAAAATAAACCATGGTTAAGCATGGTCAACCATGGTTCAATGTTGCATTGTGACAAGGATTATCTCTATATGAAAATCAACCATGGTCAAGCATGTTTATTTTAGTGTTTATAATATTTATCTTAGGGTTTATATACCTTGGGTTTATAATGTTAGATCATTGGGTTTAATATTATTCCCTTGGGGTTATAATCCCTTGGGTTTATTATTCCCTTGGGTTTATAATATCAATAATTGGGTTTATTAATCTAATGGTTTATATTCATAGGGTTTAATATTGTAACCTTAGGTTTACAATGTCTTGGGTTTTAAATATTGGTCCCTAAGGTTTATTGTTTCCTTGGGTTTATAATATCAATCATATTAAACCATGGTTAATTATCGTCAACCATAGTCAAGCATCGCATTGTGACAAAGATTGTCTCAATATGATAATCAATCATTGTTTAGACCACAGTCCAACGTCGCATTATGACAAATATTGTTTCAATATCATAATCATGGTCAACCATGTTTTATAAAATAAAACATGGTCATCCATTGTTAATCGTGATCAACCATTGTCGAACGTGGCATTATGACAAAGATTGTCTTGATATGGAAATCAACCATGGTTAAGCATGGTCAACCATGCTCCAATGTCACATGACAACGATTGTCGCAATATGAAAATCAACCATGGTCAACCATGCTTTTTTTAGTATTTATAATATTTGTCTTAGGTTTTATATACTTTGGGTTTATAATATTAGTTCCTGTCTTTAATATCATTCTCTTGGGTTCATAATTCCTTAGGGTTTTAGTATTAATCCCTTGCGCTTATAATATCAATCCCTTGGGTTTATTATTCCCTTGGGTTTATAATATCCACTATGGTAAACCATGGTGAATCATAGCCAACTATGGTCAATGATGCTCAAATTTCGCTTTGTGACAAAGATTGTCTCAATATGAAAATCAACTATGGTCATCCATGGTGCAACATCACATTGTAACAAAGAATTAATTGTTATTATTTGTATGTAAAAATGAATTAATTATAATTGTATTATTTTATATTCTTATTATTATTTAATAATATTTAATTAATGAATTTTTATTATTGTTTAATAATAATTAATCAATTAACTATTAACTATTAATTATTATTAGTAAATTACTATTAACAATATTATTAGTAACTACTATTATTTATGTTTTTCTCTGTAAAAGCTAATTCTATTAAAAGGAGGGAAAAAAAAATTACAATGAAGCTGCAACCTCAGCTGAAAACACCAAAGTTCCTTCTGGAAATCAAAACTGCCCCATATTTGGGGAAACCAGTTTAAACTTACAAAAAACCATGCTAAAGACCGGGAGACCAAAAACATAACCGGGATAAAGTCTTGAGAAATTATCATCGGAAACAGTTGAGAAACAAGACAGAAATGCCTAACCAGAGAACAAGAAACAAAACCATAGACAATAGGACCTGACTAGTCAACAACAAAACGCAGAGGTGGCATTTGGGAGGCCACATGGCATTACATTGGGATGTCCTAAGCAGGAGCCTCCTCGACAACTAGACACGCGTTCCATACCAAATCTCACCTTCCTTCGCCATGTCGCTATCTTCCCTACCACTTGGAAGACTCGTCACCTGAGGGATGTCGCTCGAGCTGCCTGCAATGTCTATCGGGGTTATGGCACCATGAGCGCTGCCACCTAGAGCTTTTGTTGCCTGAGGAGTGCCGCTCATGCAGCCAGCGAAAGCCATCGTAATTATGGCTCCATGAGCACTATCAGTAGGATGCCGGGTGTCACCTACAATATCACCTTCAACTTTCTGACCGCTATGCCTGTCAATCCTGCCTTCATCCTACGAGAGCTGCTTAGAGCCCAGATTAATTTCCATACTATGCATGACCTAAGGTTGCTCTGCAGAGATACATGCAGGAGCACTATGATGTTCTTCCTCTTCAGAGAAGATGATCGTGACATTAGCCGTTATAATGGGCCAGTTCAGGTTGCTCTAGAACCTGAAATGATTCGAATGGAAGGCAGAGTGAGGAAAGTGTCTGCAGGGCAGACTAGGAGGCAGAGAGCTGGCTTGAGAAGGAGGTGGAGAAATAGGTGGTGGAGGTAGAGGATTACTATGCACAGCCTGAGAGCGAGAACTACCACCTTGGTCACCTCCTCTGTGACTTCGCATGTGGTGACGAACCATCGTGTTGTGGCAGGAGAGAGGCTCAAGAGAATTAGGGGCCTGGAAGGAAAGCAGAGAATGTGCATAGAGCTCCTAGATAGGGTTCAAAGGGCAGAGCTTGGAGTGTGAATAATGGAGCCCATTTCCAAAGCCAAGATAGCAGAGAAGCCAATAGCATTTCCTATAACAGTTCTATTGCATGGAATGCCTGCTTGGAGCGGGCAAATACTGAGGAACGGTGGGCAAGAAGATGCGTTAATGGGTGCCATTTCTTGAACATCCTTCTTTTCTTGGCTGGAGTGAGCATTAAATACTTTCTACAGGTTGGCCTACTCTCGTCTGAGGTGAGTCTGCATGTGCCAAGACCGAACTTGGGATGGTGCGCTGGCCACCATCTGGCAGGGTCGAGCACCGTTGAGCCATCGCCTCACCATTAATGGTCTGGAAATTCACCCGCATCCGGGTGCGCTTCGCCTCCCTGTTTCATATCATTCTTTACAAGATTCTGGTATTCCATTAATTGGTCTTCTGAGGCCAACATAGAGAGTGAACCTGAATGTAGATCCAATCCACTTTCCACTCCGATATTAGCCAATAAATCCGCCACTTTATTTCCTTCCCGACGTATGTGCTTGAGAGTAACTGCTCTGTGAGAAGAGAGCCAGATTTCAATAAGTTCAAGCCTATTCGCCATTCTCCAGTTGTTGCTCACTTTACTTGAAGGTGTTCCTTGCATAATTTTTTTGACCATATTTATGAGGATCCGAGAATCGCCTTCTATAATAAGCGAAAAATAACCATTTTTTTGAGCTAGAATGAGTCCCTGCCAAGTCCTTCAAGTTCAGCCAAGTTATTTGTGTTCCATCCTTTTGAACCTAAGAAAATTAGAAGGGGATCTCCCTGATGATCTCTGAAAATTCCTCCAAAACCTGCTTTTCCTAGATTTCCTTTCGAGGCTCCATCAAAATTTAGCTGGAGCATATGAATGGGAGGAGGGAGCCACTTTTCAGGAGTCTTGCTCTTTACTGGATTTTTTCCTTTGAATATCAATTCTTGATTCCACTGCAAGTTCCAGTTTGCCCATATGTTTTGTTCCTGAGGAAGAGAGGGAAAGTCCTCCTCATGCCAGGTGTGGATAAGTAAGGTTTCCTTGACATTTTGACAAAACATGTTCCATAGAGTTTCCAGGGGCGAGGAGTGATCCTTGAAGATTCTCCGGTTACTCTCCTTCCATATTGTCAACATGAGAAAGCCCAGAATGAGCTTCCATAAGAAATTAAAAATATTTCTTTTAAATGGATTCCAATCCCAATTGCAAATAGCGGCTATGATGTCTCCTTGGACCCGTCCTTCCTTTTGGAATCAAAAGATGACTTTTTCCCAGAGCTTGCATGCCAGCTGACAAGAGTGCATAAGATTCTTAGTGGATTCCTCTTCTTGCTTGTAGTTGGGACATAGGGAGGGCCCGTGATAGTTTCTCTTCCTAAGATTGTCCCACGTAAGGATTTTGTTTTGACATAAAAGCCATAAAAAAGTTGAGGCTTTCGGCCATATAATAGGGTCCTAGACTTTGTTCCAGAGAGGATCTTTGACACTATGTTCTTTAATAATGATGTTATAGGCCTCCCGAGTAGTGAAAGTACCCTTTTCTTCACAGCCCCATCTAAGAATATCCCTTTCATCTAAGTGTTATATTTTCCTCTTCATTAATTATGTATCTAGAATCTGTTGAGCTTGTTTCGTCCCATGTTTTAGGATGTGATCCACACTAAGCCATTTCCTATTTCCCTGTGTTGTGGAGGGGTTCCAGAAGAGCTTGACTTTGTCATATGTCTACACATCCTACTTCAGAAATTGAAGAGGTAAGATTAGGTCCTTCAATTTGGGTTGTTGCTACCATGAATCTTCCTAGAACCGAGTTGAATTGCCATCCTTGATCTCCCAAAAGTTGTGCTGTTGAATTAGCATTTTGTGTTGCTTGGTCGTATTCCAGATTAGGGAGCCCGGGCTAACTTCTGAAATTCGTATTAGTTCTTCTATGGGTTGATTACTAGCGTATTTTTCCATCAAGAGGGTTGCCTAGGGGGTAAAAGGCGCAGTGAGCCATTTCCACCAGATTCAAGCACCCATGACCTCATTGCTATGATATGGATCTCGCAATCCAGTTCCACCTGCATTTTTTGGACGACAAACTGTATCCCATTTAATCAGCGCCCACTTGCGGAGTTGACCTAAGTTGCCCCACAAGAAAGATCGTTGAATATGAAAGATTTCTTTAAGAACCCATTTGGGAGTAGTCAGGATCGAGAAGAGGTACAACGGCATTGATTAGAGGACAACTTTAATTAAGACAAGACGACTGGCCATATTGAGGGTCCTGTGAGTCCAAGAGGCAAGGCGATCCTCAAACTTTTCTAAAGGAATCCTCCAAGATGAGTGCTTCAAGGCCAAGTCAGTCATGGGTGCTCCTAAATATTTGGAAGGGAGGACAGTAATGGAGAATCCAAGAATGCGGCCTATAGAAGCTTGGGTAATAGTAGGGGTATGAAAAAAGAAAATTTGGGATTTGGCTTTATTTATTCTTGCAATGGAGGCTTCTGAAAAATCTGTCAGTAATGATTTGCATTGACGAGCTTCCTGGACTGAAGGATGACCAAAAAGCATGTTGTCATCCTCAAACTACTGGTGAGTGAAAGCAGGGGTATTATGAAAGGACAATACTCTTAGTTGTTGTGAATGCTTGGCTTTTAATGAGTAACTACTATTATTAGTCATTGATTTATATTAATTATAAATATAATAAAATAAAATTTATATTTTTCTAAAACAATTATTAAAATTATATATATTTTAATAAGTATTATTAATTTATTATTTTATTTAACATGAAATAATTTATTTTATTTGTTATTATATTAATTAATATTATTATTATTATCAATGATTTGTTCATAGATAAAATTAAGCATATGCCTTATCAACCACTTTTTTAGTTTAATAGTTTATGTAATATTACTCTATTATTATGAGTAACATTATTATCAAATATTAAATATATAAAATTAATTTAAATTAATGATATTAAATAAAATATTATAGATAACTAATTTATTTTCATTATAATATAATATTAATAATAATTGAAATTATAATAATTGGTTGTATATATAGTTATTAATAATCACATATAGTTGGATTTTAACAAAATAAACATAATAATTATTAATGTGGTTGATATACGTCTATTAACATATATCAACCACATTGATAAATGTTGTTGTAGATATGCTTGAAATACGCCTATCAGCGTATATCAACCACATTGGTAAATGTTATCGTGCTAGTTGTAACACTATGCCAATTTAAAACAAATTCTATTTCAACCTATTAAAACAAAATATAAGCAATGGCAATGTAAGAATCACGAAATCATCATCCATTAAAAAAAAACTATTTTATGCAATCCCATAAAAGGATTCGAATAAAAAGGACAAAATAAGGATATCATATGCAACAATAGTTTAGTAACCAAAAATACCAAACATAGCAATCAAAATTTTGATTTTATCCATGAAACTTGGGCCAAGGCAGGTTAGATAACTCAATATTAAGAATGGAAATCGCAATAGAAGTAGGGCATGAGAAGTAAACAAAAAAAAACCTACCTAAACTAGCTAGGACTAACATGTAGACCACAACACTTGTAAAATTCAGTATCTTATATTGATATCGATTGCAATACCCACACAATGTTGTGACCAAGTTGATATTGGTAATTCTTATCGAAGTCATACTCATGGTAAATGCTCATTTCTGGCTTTCAAAAGACATATTTCAATGGTTGAGTGAGTACGCCCATTTATTCTCTTAAAACTCTCGAATCACTGATTGTAGCAATGACTTTTTTATTTGTAAGATGTAATAAGCAGAGAACCTTAAGGTATTATCTTATGCCTCTTATAATTTTCAAGCATTCTCTATTAGATAATTGTAAAGAATATCATAGTCGAACTTATGAAAAGGAGGATTATCACATATTCCTCCAACATTATATATGCCTTTGTTGAAATGACTGCAACAACAAACAAAAAAGGCTGAAAAGTGGTATTGTGTTTACACCATGTAAAGTATTGTGGTTGTTCAACTTCATTCATTTTTGTCTAGATGTTGAGTGGCTTCTATATAAATATAAGTGTATATTTCATACTCTTTTCTATCCTCAAACTTCTAAAATCATGCTCATCTGCAGAAACAGTGTGCCCACATTATTAACGCAATTTCAGGGCCATAAATAATATTCTGACATAAAGTATACAGCTAGAGAAGAGAGAGACTTTATTTTTTCCTTGGCACTTATTTTTTAATGAGTTCTGTTGACTGAGGCCATATAAAAAAAATTCAATATGATGATATATAAATAATTTTCTCAAAGCAAGTCATGCTCAAATTCAAAGAAGTGTCTACAGTTTTAAGGAAATCTATGAATTCCAGAATAAGATACAGAAAAATTAGAGAGATGGAGAACATAATAATTATAGTTATGTTATGGTTCAGTGACAATAAAGGACAAAACAAATGTTGTCTTACCCGGAATAAACCAGAGTAACAAGTTATTGGTTTTTGGTAGTAGCTAACATATGTTCTAGTTTCTATGGTGTCTAAGAGGATAAGGAAGATGGGATCTCCAAAAGACACAAGGTTTTGTGAGAAAAGCCTTAGAAACACCTCAATTAGATTAATTGACCAATAACTAAATATTCCTAAGTCTGACTTAGGAAAATTGGTTAATTAAATTAGGTTAACTGAGGGAGGTCAATTTTTCTTTAGAGACTTACATAAAAGTGAGTTGATGGAGTCAAGATGATCTAAGCCATCGACTGAGATGTGATCATGGTCGTTGGTTCCGCAATGGAATATTATAAGATAAAGTTGATGGGGTTTAGAAAAGATATAGAGTAAACATTTGAGCAGTTCGACTACCCAGTTGCAGTGATTAAAAAACGGCACAATTGAAGCTATGGAGACACCCAGAATTAGGTATTCAACAATACGAATTGCTAGAGAAATTTTCAAGAGGTTTCGACTGTTCCAATTAGGAAAAGAAGCTGAGATTTCCAGCAAAGGAGGTTCTATCCAACTATTGCAAGTAGCCAGTTCCCCAGTGTGAGTTGCAAGAGAAGTATACTAGTTGTTGGGAGAGTTTCTAGAAGGAGGTGCAAGTAGCTTCAGGAGGCAAAGGGAGGCATAAATACTTGCAAGCAAGAGTCCTAGATGCTATGCGAATTTCCCCAAGGTTGTAGTGTGCATTATTGTCAGATAGTGTGAATGACCAAGAGGAGGCAAAATCATTTAGCTAGAGGGAAAAGGGTTTCCTAATTATTTTCTAATTGGGATAAATTGTCTGAGCTTAGCCAAAAAGGTGAGAAAATTTTAATTCTCTATATTGTTGAAGAATAATGTAAAATGCTCATCTACTACACTGGTTTTCCATTTGGGTTTTTTCCAAAGACAATTGTTCAAAAATATTGGTGTCGTATTTATTCCGCGTGTGCACTATTTCCTGAGTTGCAATATTTTATTTTTCATAACGTATTTTTTATGAAGAATTGGAGTACGGGTTTATTGTTATTTATCAATAATAATTAAAATTATATAAAATAAATTGCGTAAGTTAAGAGATCAATTTCCAGTTGTTTCATTTCGTGCAACTTCTACATGGTATCAGAGAAGCTCTAGAGAGAGGTTGGTGCAAATAATATTAGATCTAGTGGACTATAGAGCATATATGTATAGGCCAATCAACCATTGCCCATGACAGAGGAAACAATTCAATTTCTAGTCCATGGAGGCGATCTAAAGGAAGTGTTAGTCGTCTTAGTGAGAAATAGCATGTAATGAATTTGTCAAAAATGATTTTTGGAGGCATATCAAGCTTCACAGAGAAAATCTAGCACAGAGGGTTTGCAATAAAATGGTTTTGCAGAGTAAATCAGTGTAGGGCTTGGAGGAGAAAACACATGAGCATTTCACAAATCCTTTTATTAATTTCTCTAGTTATTTGGGTTCACAGATTTTCCAAAGATTGTCATAGCAGAATTGAGAGATCAGGAGAGGTTGAATGGAGCCTGCAAATTTGGTATCTAGAAGGCCAAGATGTTGTTTCTATTGGACGAGCACATTTTGAAGGAGTTTGCTATGAAAATTATTGTTGTGCCAACAAATCCCATCCAGTTTCATCTATATAGGAGGGATAACGCCAAAGCAAAGAGGGTGACCCTTGATGGAGTTAGGGATCATATCATTCCGCATATAGCAGAAAATGAGACAATGAAGGAGATGTGGGATGACATCGTCAAGATGTACCAGGTTCTGTCAGAGAATAAGAAAATTATCCTCAAAGAGAAGCTAAGCATTGTCAAAATGCAAAAGGTTGAAGATGTAGCCACCCATCTCATTAGGATTCAGTCTGTCAGAGATGAACTTGTTGCAGTAGGAAAGAAGCCAACATATGACGAGCTAGTATGTATAGAACTCAATGGGTTTACCAAGGGGTGGTGTACATTTATCCAGGTGATCTTTGGGCAAGACACACTTCCAAGATGGGAGCACCTATGGAGTGATTTCACTCAAGAAGAGCTGAGGCTCAGCTTGATCAAGGGCATTACTAGCAGCAATGGAAAGGTAATGAAGATGAAGGAGGAGCAAGGAAATGTCACTCTTGCAGGAAAAGGTAAAGTGAATAAGGTTCCTAGCAAGGTACAAGACTCGAAATGAGAAAATAAGAAGGACTTGTTGTTAATTTTTCATATGGCTATATTGTTCCTTTCTTTGATAATTTCATTTCTTCATTAACATATTCAGTTCATCCCATAACATCATAAAATTATTCATATTTACATCATTACTCAGAAACATATGAAACTATGTAGAAATAACAATATCATCATCATCAATGCAGTGGAACATGGAGGAATAATAGAAGAAAAGCATTGACATATAGAGACGCTAGGATTGGTCGGAGACTAGGGCAAAACCCACTATGGGAAAAAACTTTTAAAATTATTCTTCATAGTAGATTGTTGTCAAATGATTCAGCAAAAGAGAGTACAATGATCCATATCTTCATCTATGAAACTAACAAGCAAAACAAATACAACATCCTTGAAATGAAACCAACAATGTATATACTCAAAACCTTGATCTTGAAGTCTGTAATGAACTTTCTTTGTTTGCGGTCTCTGCAGTCAACTATCAAACATTGCAGTCAACGGGAAAAAACTTTCCAATACTAAGATTTCATATTTTAGGTTCTAGTTTCGCGGAGGAGGATATATGCAAGAAACTATGGTTTTCAAGTCACTCCCTTAAGCCTAGAAAACAAGCGACTGTGGTCAGATCTAAACTGCAGAAACCCTAATTCTCAGTCACATGCATAGTGAGTTTCTATGCAACTGGAAGGTTTTAGTCACATGCATAAGCCTTTGAGATAGTGACTAAATTTGGGATTCTTTTGTGTTGTGCCTTCAATTGTGGCCCAAAACCCTAGATCTGAAATGCAAGCTTCAAACCTTGCAATTTCACCTCATAGTGAATAGGATCCCTTCACAGACGAGCCTCAGACTTGTGTGAGCCAAAAAAAAATAAAAGAGTGTCTCATCATTGTATTTAAATGAGGTAGATGTCACTTATATTTATAACCTTCCAAGGTGGTCCACTTTACTTTAGGGCCGATCTTATCAAATATGCACATGTGGGATTTTCTTCGTAGTTAAAATTTTTCTTATCCGATTTGAGTGATATTTAGATCAATTTTGGTCCTCTCAAAAAGAGGTATTCAATGAAATTATTATCTCCATCAAGTGAGCCATTAAAAGTGAAGTTTAACCATAGTTGCATAATTTTAAGACCTATAGAAGGTCAAGTGTCTAGATTGTAGTGAACTTGGTCACTATGTTAGCCAATGTCCTAAGAGGAAGAAGGAAAAGAAGGAGAAGTAGATAGAAACATTTGTAGAGATCGATGATTTGTATTCTGGGTTGGAGGATGAATTTTCATTATTTGAAGCTTTATCTGTAGGAGGAGGAGTATGACACTTTAGTATGCTAGGTCGGGCAAGTTCCAAGGAAGGAGCATCAAGGAGATTCAGATCATATCTAAGGAGGCCTTGATCAATATATTAGATCCAATTGTTGTGTATGGGATTCGTTAGGTTTGAAATTACCTTTACTACAGGAGCCCCAATTATTAAAATAGTATTGAGATCGAGACTCACTATTGCAGTGATAGTACTAGCGCAGAAGCATCAACAATGTGAGATCCGAGTAGCATAGTGGAAGTGCATATTGGTTCAACTACAAAATATAGTAGGAGAATAAAACTAGTGTAGTGATAACATGGTGGACAGTAATTGCTAGAATATATTCATCACAAAAATTTACAGTTTCCCATTGATAGAGGATGATTGATACTATAGGAGTGTGAGTTTCTCCAGGGAGGATGCAGTTTCTCCAGAAGTGAGAGTTGATTTAGTAAATGGGAGTTGTCAAGGCAATGAGCTACTTTTCTTATTAGATCAATTTGCAAAAGATAAGAAATTCCCAATTTGTTGGTTTTATTTCTAGTGGAGGCCGATTTATTTTCCCAACAAATTGAGTTTTTCGGAGATGATGCAATGAAATGTTTGTCCGCAACTGCAAAGTTCAAATTGATTGGAGGAGCCTAGTATCTTCCATGAAGTCATATCAACTAGCAGAAGACGAATAAATTTATTGGAGATTTACTAATTTATAAAAACTAGTTGTATCACAAATGCTAGACACCTACATTATGGGTCAATTTGGCTACAACATTTTCCCACGGATCATCAAGTTACAAATATACTCTCAAAGGCCTTAGATAAGGAAAATTTTGTCTACATCAGGGGGCAGATGGGTGTAGTGGAGAACACCTTCCTCGATAGGAGGGAGTGTTACTTTTTGGTAGCAACAAATAGGTGTTCCCATCTATATGGTGTCTAAGAGGGTAAGGAACATGAGATCTCCAAAACCTAGAAAACGTTTCCCAAAAAAATCCTTATAAACACCTCAATTAGATTAATTGACCAATAATTAAATATTTCCCAAGTCTAACTTAGAAAAAAAATTAATTAAATCATATTAATTGAGGGAGCTTGATTTTGCGTTAAAGACTTCCAGAAAAGTGAGTTGATGGAGTCAAAATGATCTAAGCCATTTATTTAGATCTGATCATGGTCATTGGTTCCCCAACAAAAGATTATAATAAGAATTCAATGGGATATAAAGAAGATGCAAAGAGAACAATTGAGTGTTTAAACTACCTAGTTGTAGTGATTCAGCAAGGGCGCAGTTGAAGCTAAGGAGACACAAACACTAAGGTATTCAACAATAATAATTTCCGAAGAAATTCTTATGAGGTTTCCAATGTTCCAAAGTTAGGAAAGGAGGCTAAGATTTCAAGAAAAGGAGGTCGTATTAAGCTACTACGAGTAGCTAGTTCCTGTTGAGAAATATAGAGGGAAATAGGTTAGATGATTTATCTTTCTATGATAAATTCTTGTGATGTATTTTTACTCTTTCTTACTTATTAGCTTCTTCACTTATTATTATGTTTTTATGTCATCAAACAACTACGAAAACAAGAAGAACAATAGAACACAAGAACACAGAATGTAGGTTGCAAGCCAAGGCCAAAACCTCTCCACTTGAGAGGAAAACCTAGGAAATATCCTCTTCTTATATATTCTTCAATTGACGAATTCCAAGACCTCTAGACCAAGGCCAATAGCCCCTAAGACCAAGTTCAACCTAGTGAAAATGTAAGAAACCCCCCAAATGCTTATGTATAATAAATGGGCGAATCCCAATGGTATATAGAAAAATGTATAGGCTATTTTTTCATTGATATAACATACATATATAATTTTCTAGCAAATTTTTCACTTAATTATAAAATTTTATTAAATCTTGGTGAATTTTCCACTAGGTTATATGGTATTACAAATTCTTAGCTAATCTTCTAAAAGAATAGAAAACATTATAAATATTGGGTTTGTTGATTATATATATATATATATATATATATATTATATATATATAATATATATAATATTATATATATATATATATATATATATATATATACTAATTTCCATGTTTTGGAAAATAAAAATCATGAGTAATGTTGCTCTAGGTTCTTATTATACACTATTGGAAATCTTTTTGCATGGTTTTATCATGTTATATTAGAAATGTCTTATCACATCCCAAGGGGAAACTAGTTGTATAAGCACCCCCAAAGGTGTGTGATGTTGAACTAAAGAAATTATTATGCTCAAACTTATTCTTGATGCATCTAGATAGCTCAATAATATTTAATTTAATTTATATTCTATAGGCTTCACATGAAAATAAGGTCTATGAATAGATATATCAAAATCATGAATATTTACATCAAATTCTTTCATTTTCTCATACATCGCTTTTCTAAAAGATAAATATTTCTCGAATTCCTCGAGTTCAAATAAACCAACAAATTTAAATATGGTGATTCCTCGTCATATGTGGGATTTTCACCTAATTTTTGGCTCATAACTATTTTAGTATTTGTTGCACTTTATTCTGCAATTGACAACTCTAATAATGTTGAATTGGTAAACAATTATTTGAAATCGCACATAATGAAAAATGAAAATGAATGGAAGATAAATATGTATTGAAACTTAATTTCCTACACAATGAAAAATAAAGAAGGTTATAACAAAAACTAATTAAAATACTACAGTTGGTGAGTTAAAAAATATAACACAAATATAAACAATATTCTCTTCATGTTCATTACCTCAAAAAATATGTCACAAAACAATCATCATCAAGGGATTTTTCACTTCAAGAATGGTAGTGCACCAAACAGTATATTGTTCTCATCTAATAACATGTGATTCTTTTTTGTATTGTAATCAAAGTATAATTACATTAGATGAATGTTGGTCTCATGATAATAAAACTCCTATGATGAACACATAGGATCCTAGTGCATATAGCATTGTTCTCTTCAGTTAACTAAGCATTTCTCATTTTCCTTTCTTAACAAACAATAAGTATTTTCAAAGAAAATATAAAATAGACATAGTAGATTCTAAAAGGTGAAGATTCTTTTTTGAGACCACAAAGTGAAAGGAAAAAAAAAACTTTCCTTAAATAATCAAATAAATAAAGAAACTAATTTATCTTTTATGGCTCAAATTTCTCATAACGTCTACATTATTATTTATATGATTTAAATATATTTTCCATTCCTTGGAACCCATTTTCTTCTTTTGTGGTCAACTACTTTATGTTACCTTTATATTCTCTTTTCATTACTAAACTCACTTCATATTTTATTTATTTCCTTTTCCTTGATGATGGGTGGAGTGTCCACCAAAATATTGGGCATTTCAAATATTGACATAGTTTATTCCCAAAAAAATATCAACAATCGTTGAAAATGTTGATGATGAAGTGGTCTATGATAGAAAACCTTGTGAAAAGGATAAATATGATAGGATTCTTGTCAATAGGTTTATTAAGGATCATGTGAGTTGCCATGAGACATCATCTGATCAAGTAACACCAATAATGCTAAAGGAAACTATCCAAGTATGAAAATTAATCATGCAAATATATATGAGTTGAAATGATTGGAGTAAGAATTTCTTTAGGAACACTTTATATATTCATTTATTTGTTTATGATGGAATACATGTATGATAATGATTCCTAGGTGGGATATAATGAAGGAAGAATCTTTTCGTATGGCAATATTGTTATAATCCTTTTGATTCAACCATGAATTAGTATCTCATGATTGAGTCACATGACAATAAGTGAATGGGTAACATAATCATGTTATGAATTTGTATAACACATGAAAGTGAATGCCAATAGAGCTAATGTGTGAGGCCATATTGTTGGTGGATATGGAAGTATATAATGCTGCACAAGTGTCCAATTGTCTCCCTGCTTATATTGGTGTTTTAGACTTTAACCTTCTTGCAAATAGTGAGGAGCACCTATAGAGGAGAGGGTTCCTAAGGTAATATAGAGTAGAAAAGGGAAGTTCCTTGTAGTATTCCTAAGGTATAGATGGGAGGTGACTAGATGATTAGTTAAGGTGTTGGCTAGACCTTCCCATTGATGATGGTGGAATACATGGTATAGAAATGTAGTATTTTGATATCAAGCGACAAAGATAGATTGAGTAGATGTGATCATGAGTATTGGCACATTGGTTTATTGGAATAAGTATTTAGTTTCATCATGTAATGGTAGGTATGTTAAGTAACCCATGTACATTGAATCATAGTTCCATTTCATTGAGTATGATTAACAACTAAAAATGATTGAATTATTAGTTTGTTAATATTATCTTGAGAACACCTCATGGATGGTAGTAAATATTTAAAGAAAGGAATATTATATGCATAGATGCTCACCTTTATTTGGTTGATTTAAAAGTTTAGTTTGTAAGTAGAATGGTCTCAAATATTAAAATGAGTGTAATTCTGTAAGAAAGACTATTTGCTAAAACACACAAGAGCCAAACACTATGAGAAGGAATCTCATACTTGTGAAATATGATATTCTTTGTCAAGTAGACTTGGAATTTATAAGTTGTATTATTATGAATATATCTATGGTAACTATATGTGTATGCTACATGGTAGATTATGGATATTGAAGATGGAAACCCTTGAAGAAAGGCCATTTTTAGGAAAGAAGAACCTTTTCATTGCCACACGGTAAGCCCAATGGTGGTACAAGAGAAGAAGTAGAAGGACAAGATAAGAATATACGTGGATCTTAGAAAATTGAATGATGCTTGTGTGTATGATCCATTCCCGACTTTGTTCACAGATGAAGTGTTTCACAATGTAGGTGGTCAGGAAGCATATTCTTTCACTGATGGGTTCTTAGGGTACCACCAGATCAAAATCACATCGGAGGATAGGATCAAGACAACCTTCACGACCAAGTGTTGTTGCTTTCAATATACTGTCATGCCATTTGGATCGAAGAACATGTCGACCATATTTTCGCGCGTAGTTGTTGCAACATTCAACGAATATATTCATAAGTTCTTAGAGATCTATTTTGATGACTGGACTATCTTTGGGCTTGTTAGGTGCCATGTAGCGAGCTTATGCTTGATGTTGGATACCTGCCGAAGATACCAAATCACGCTCAACCTCAAGAAGTGTGTGTTTCTTGTTCCTTTTGGGAACCTATTAGGACATGTGGTTTGTAGATAAGGGCTAATGGTAGATCCGGCGAATATCATGGTGATTCTTAATTTGGAAGTGTCACGAAGTGTGAAACAGCTACGCGCTACTCTAGGACATATGGGGTACTACAAAAATTTTATCAAAGGTTATGCCCAGATCACCACGCCGATGGAAAAACTGTTGAAGAAGGATGTCACATTCTGCTAGAACGATGACTATAAGAAAAGCCTGGATATATTGAAGGAAAAGATGGTTACTATGCCGATTCTTGTCTTCCTTAACTGGAATAAAGAATTTCACGTTCATGTTGATGCGTCGTGTATAGCGCTGGGGGCAATACTAACACAGGATGGCGGAGAAGGCTTAGATCACCCTATCGCATTCGCAAGTCACAGATTATCTAAAGCAGAAAGAACTATTCCACCACTGAGCGCGAGGGACTAGATATGGTATATGCGCTCCAGAAGTATCGCCACTACTTGCTAGGAGGTCACTTTAAGATGTATACATATCAATCCGCGCTAAAGTACCTAGTCAATATGCCTATGTTGGGGGAGGGGGGGGTGGCACATCTGCAGATGGCTTTTATTGTTTCAGGAAAATGATTTTAAAGTTGTTGTGAAGCCTAGACGATTGAACGCGGGACTAGATCACCTGTCGTGCATTGAGACAAGGGAAGAGCCTACTAGTTTGGAAGATGGATTACGCGACATGCAGCTCTTTGCTTTGCATGTATCAGATGGAAATTTTGAAGATATAATACACTTTCTAACAACTGGAACTGCGTTAGAAGCATACTTTTTCTAGCAAAAGAAGGAATTAGTGGTGCGCGCGACAGATTTCTTTGTCATTGTTGGGCATCTATACAAGATGGGGAATGATGAAATACTGTGAAGGTATGTACTTGAGTTTGAACAAAGCAACATCCTCATGGACACTCATGGGGGTGCTGCGGGAGGACATTATGCAGGAAGAGCAACCACACAAAAAATTCTACGCGCAGGGTTGTGGTGGCCGAACCTTCATTAGGATTCAAAACCATATTGCAAGGCATGTGATGTATGTCAAAGAACAGGAAAGCCATCGCAGAGGGATGAAATTCCTTTGAATCCACAAATGACATTGCAACCTTTCGAAAAGTGGGCAATAGATTTTGTAGGACCTATTCAGCCTCAAGGAAATACAGTCGTGAGGTATATTATCACTATGATGAAGTATTTGACTCGTTGAGTAGAAGCGCAGCTGGTGAAAGATTGCACGGACATGACTGTCGTGACGTTTCTGTTTGAACATGTACTAATACGATTTGGATGTTCGAACATCTTGATGAACGAACGTGGTACACACTTCCTGAATGAAACGATCAGTGTGCTGATAGGAGAGTTTCAAGTGTATCATCAAAAGAGCACACTGTATCACCCACAGGCTAACGGGACAGTAGAAGCGTTCAACAAAGTACTGGAAATTTTGTTGACCAAGGTATGCAATGTGCAACGAAGTGATTGGGACCTCGCGAACCATGATAAGTTCCCGATTCTCACGACCACGTAGCTAATGTGCCAGAAGAAAGACGCGCTAACTGGAATAATAGAGTTGGAGCCATAAAAATGGTTGAGAGGTGCAGAGAAGGTAGGATTGCTAAACCTGCTCCTGGGTGCCACCTTACCACCATGCCCCAATGACCATTTTTGTCATAACGCAGCTACTCTGCTTGGTGCATGATGGGTACTTGTGGCTGGAGGAGCCCATCCCCATCACAGACCATGTAATTCATAGGATTACATGGCTCCCTTGCATAGGGGAGGACCCAACAAACATTTCAGAAGGAAAGAGTGGTGATTTGGCCATCGCAGAGGCCATGAAAAAGAAGTTTAAACTAGAAAAGAAGAAGTGAGGGTACGCCATTTCTAGCATCAACAACCCTGCGGTCAAGGTCACTGTTATCACTCAGGTTGTTCCCCAAAACTTGTGAGAAAAGAGAATACGGCCGAGGTAACCACTAACCAATATTTTAGGTGCAATTTCTAGCCAAATTGCATCTAGAGAGGGCTCTCTCTTTATAATTTAACTTTGTTTTTTGAATTTTTTATGCTAGTTATGATGTGCAGAGGTTTGTTTTAAATTTTTTTGGATGGTGATTTTAAACAGAGCTAGGATGCAAGTCTAAAAGAGTTTATTCCATTGGGCAATGGAGTCTATGAAGATGGACTGCTGAGTGTGTTTCTGTGATAAAGGGAAATACTACAGAGCAAGATAATTAGTTTTGGAACAATATTGAGATCTAGAAATTGATGGGATGTAAGCCAGGGGGTAAAGGGAAGTCAAGAATCCTTTATCATGGTTGAAGAGGGAAGGTGCATGAATATTTTCAAGGAGCAGTGAAGAATTCCTTGGCAATTATCAAAATGAAAGAATTAGTGGAAACAAAAGCATCTAATAATTTCTGTCTATCCTAATTTTGAAGAAAACATAAATAACAGCAGGAATTGAACACAGAGTGTATTTAAACAAGTTCTAGGCTATTCTTTTTCCCTGTTGTTAAGATTATGAAACATATATGAATTTTGCAAACATGAAAACACAAAAACACAGTTTAGAATAACTTATTGATCCAAAGAAAGAAACAGGAATTTTGTAGTAGAGCTCAAAACATCAAATCCCCAGTCAAACAGTCCAGCAGCAGTGCACTTCAACAGCCTTTGTATTAAAAAATATCAGAGTTACAATGTGGTCCAAAGAGGAAAATCACCAACCTCGAATACATACCTTGGGGGGGTATTTATACAAAAAGAGAGTTACAAAATATCTTGTGGATAAGATATGAAGTAATAACTTCCTTCACCTACTCTGACAAAGGAATAAATGCAGAAATAAAGGTAGGAGTTATTGTGGTTGTGCTGGCTTCTTTAACAGACAAGATATTTTCGACTTTTCAACCCAGGAATTCGGCTGGTAGTTGTGTCTTTAATTTGCATTCCTGCGTTGTTGTCCTGGCCCTTTCACCTGCTCTTGATTTAGCTTTTATGTGTCATGATCCTCGCTTGAGCTCCTTCCTCCATATCTGCCACTTGTCTTGCTATTTGACCAAGTGTACATAGGCAGAAAGATCCAAATTACCTAGGTAAAACTTCCGGCATGCCACCAGACCTTTGTAGGCAACTGATGTCTTTGTAGTTTCACAAGTGTTTCATCAGCCTCAGTATACCAGTAAAAGTTAGGCTTGACTTCAAAAAGATGATTTCTTTCATGTTCTATATAAAACAAGTTTTCCAATTTGTCATATAAACTCTGTCCGGAAGGAGGTCCTGTGTCTTCTGAAGTGCTGGATGATGCAGTGACCTGATTTGTTACATACATGTTTAGCCTATGAGCATATTGTTGATGTGATAATAGTTTTTGATTGCTTGTTAGTAAACTGGGTAGAACCTTCTGCTGCAAGATTGTGAATTTCTCTGTGAAGGCATTAATGTCCATCTGCATCTCTTGGCACTTCCTTTCCAAACACTGTACAAAATTTCTCATTGTTAGCACCTTCTTCACTATCAAAATGGTGCCTGTCCTGTCCGAGATCTCCAAAGCTGCTAGTTGTTCTTTCGTATGGGTATTCAAAAAATGGATCAACCTATTGTCCTGCTCAGGCATATTTCCCAATGATACCTTGGCCCTTTGAATTTTCTCTTGTGCCCTTTCTATCAATTCAATTTGTTCATAGATTGTTTGAATTGATAGCCATTGGTTAGTAATGGACTGACCAATCTTGGTCCACAAAATCATTTTAATGTCTGCCAGAGGTTTATGCAAGGTGAGATCCTTTTCCAATGATTTCACCTTATTCTCGAGGGCCTTCACCTCTGTGGTATTCTCTACCACTGTTATTTTTGACTTGTCATAGCTCACCTCTAGCTTGGCTAGTCTTTCTTTTGCCTCTTTGAGCTCTGACATTTGAGCTTCTAGCTCTTTCATTGCCTTCATCATTTCTTCCATCCTCATGGTTGTCTCTGGCTCTGTTGTTGTTGCTGCTGTAGCATCTGTAGTTGATGTACCTGTTGTTGATGTTGGCTCAGTGGGAGGGATTGTTGTTGTGTCTGTGGGGGGAGAAGAGACAATTGTTGGAGCTGTTTCAGGTGGCTGGGAGGTCGACTCTCCCTGCTTAGTTTGCAATGCTTTCTCCAACTCTTGCTCTGTCTACATTAGCCTTTGATTCATTCTCATCAAAAAATCCATTACATCCTCTTCTGCTTTTTTGTGTGCTAGTTCTGTTGTTTGTGGATGCATGGTGACAGGCAGCTTCAATTGCTTTCTAAGGGCAGCAATATCTTCCTCCTTCTTCTTTATCAATGCTTTGATGCCCTTGGCATCCTTGGGATCATGTCCCAACTCAATAATTATTTCTTCCAGAGTCTTTATTCTGTTGTCTTTGGCTAGAGAAGAGATCTTCTCCAAATCCAATTGAGCAGATGTATTACTCAATGACTCTTTTAATTGGTGGGCCAACATTGCCTTGTCCGCCAATGTAGCATAGAACATTTCACTCGTTTGTTTGTGCAATTCTATTTGGTCCATTGGAAGTATATCTTTGGCAAGGACCTCTAGATTGGTCCTTATGTAGTCAGCTGCATACTGTGGTTGCTGAACCTTGGGCTTGAAATGACTTAAGATCATTTTCTCCTCCTTGATGTCATAAGCTGCCATTAGTCTTTGTTGTTTGGAGGGTGTCATCTTGAGAAATTGATCATAAAACTGAATTCTTAATGACTCATTTTGAGCCTTAATCTCCATAAATGATTGTTTGATATCTGATCGTTTCTTGGCTTGTGACCTTGAGGAGAAGACTTCCATTCCATGTTGGCTCTCCACTTCTTGTCTGTGAGAGCTAGCAGAAGTTTGTTGGTTGATGGCCCTCTCTCCTCTTGTGCTTTCAGTGATTTCTTCCACAATGTCCTCTTCAAGTAGAGGATCTACCCTTTGCCTTTTGGCCTCTTGTTGTTCTATTGACCCACTTGCAGGTGTGGTCTCTTCTCGGTCTCTTTTCTTAATTCTCTCCTCAGGAAGGGGAGTTTGCAGTGCTGGTACTTCTGGTGCTTGTGCCTGTAGTGAAGGGGCTTGCCCTTGACTGTGTTCTTTTAAGGTAGTTGGTTGTTCTTCCATTGTTTCTTGCTCTGTAACTACTAACTCCTTGCCCTTTGTTGTCCCTGTTGTTGGTGTAGTCCTTTCCTGGGCAACTTGTTGTGAAGTTGTAGCAGTTGATGAGCTTTCCCCGGTTTGTTGTGGTATTTTGAATGACACATGCCCAAAAGAATGTAAGTCAAGAGTTTTTTCTAGATTTCTCATAGTTTGTTCCATTTTCTCTTCCTCATTAAACTCTTCAACTAGTGTGCCCTCCACCCACTCATCTTGGTTGGAAAACTTTTCTATGTCAGGGATGTTGCAATGTTCATAGGGTGCCAACCTATATTTTACCCTTCTTGCATTGATAAAGTCGTTTGGGTCATAGGGTACCCACCAAAAGCTTCTCTTGAGTCTGAGTGTTTGACCCAATATTTCATCAGCATCCTTCCATCCCTCTTTCTTGTTCATAACATAGGGACCTAATTGGTCTCTGAGTTTCAATCGGGCCTTTTTCTTTGTGCTA
This sequence comes from Pinus taeda, assembly GCA_000404065.3. NCBI lineage: Eukaryota > Viridiplantae > Streptophyta > Pinopsida > Pinales > Pinaceae > Pinus > Pinus taeda. Next base: position 201,188 of record APFE031245232.1, on the reverse strand, counting down.
TGGAAGTGACTCAGATCTGAATTGATGAATTGCCAGAAATATTCCAAGGCAAACAGTCTCATTGGCACATATCTGGGCAGCCTGTAGGGGCATAGCTTGTAGAAATTTTGAATAATTTAACACATATTCAATGGAGATTATCCTGATCATGTACTATTGCGGAAAACATACACAATACACAAGCTCCTCTACGTTGATCATCAATATGGCAGCATCAATAACAATAAAA